>OOFC01005935.1:1371-18287 GCA_900323345.1 Pseudochromis fuscus
CAGCAGCAGCAGTAACAGTAACAGCAGCAGCAGCAGCAGCAACAGTGACAGCAGCAGCAGCAGCAGCAGCAGCAGTAACAGTAACAGTAACAGCAGCAGCAGCAACAGCAGCAGCAGCAGCAGCAGTGTTGGGTGGGTTGGGCTGAGTTTTCACTGATTTCCTCGCCCTCTGTTCTGCTTCTCAGACGGCAGGAGAATAGAGGACGGCAGGGTATGCAAATTGTGGCACCACCAAAGGAGAGGGAGAGGAGTTTCCCACCGGCTGAGTGTGAAAGAGTGCTCCCCCTCTCCCACTCACACAGCACTTTGAATGGGACTCTTTCTTTTGACGCACACTGGCCTTCGTGCACACAAAAAAACCCACACAAACTCTCAAATACATGCAAATGCAATCATATATATAGAAAGTTTTCACATTTTGAGGAAGGATGCTGGTCAACAGAAGAAGAAGAAGAAACTAGATCCCTTCACCACAAGGTGTCTTGCACAGATCAGCCTCTCTCCCACTCCACAGATTAAAGTTTTAGCTGCTGGAGGAGCCTCTTGAACACATGAATATTCAGGTGGTTGAATGGGGAAAGGATGAAAGGCAGCAGCAAAGCAGGTTACTTGTGGAAATGGGTTAGGCCACCTTTGAGAAAAACACCGAGTTTGGCAGTTCCTCCTGAGATTTTCTGCACCGGTGCGGCGCTGGAGGTAAATTTCACTTCTGGTTCCACATTTCGGCTTTTGTTTGCAGCGTAGGTGGCAGCGAGCAAACTTTGTCTTAGTAACATCAATTTTTAACGGCATTGTGGGTTTAGCGCGGGATTTGGCATGACGTGCTTTAATTTTACATGGCGTGCTGTACACCGCTAAAAACTAATCCTCTCTAGCAGTGTGCTGAGCTCTGCAGAATCATTCATGTTACATTTAAACTTAAAGACACATCATCTAGTTTATACACAGGGAATGTAACAAACCCTCTAAATAAAGTATTTCTCCCACGATTAATTCTTGATCTTTCACACTTGATATAATGAAGGTGTTGTTCACTCCTGACTGGCACTAATGATGAACTACTGTTTTCCACATTTCAGCAGAGACGAGGCTTTAAAAAGCGAAAACATTGGAGTAAAAACACATTTAGTTTAGTTTTCCTCCTGATTTTACATGTGGTGTATTTCCATCTTTATGCAAAACAGAAACAAAGTATCACTCAACAAATCATCAAAGCACATGTGCTGCTTCATCTGCCTTCTGCAGCTCCAGGGCTCTGACCTCTGACCTCTCCGTGGAGGAGGACACGGAGCCGTTGTGTTTATTTAGAGGACGGTGCAGTGCAGCCCTGAAAGACACAATTAGTGACTCTCATATTAAATCTGAGGGAGCAGGACACCGTTTCACCTTGACTAAAAATAAAGTGTCATGCTGAGTGTTAATGAGTCGCGGGGCTGCATCACACCTGCACCTGTTTTTAGCCGTTTGTCATTTGATTGAGGCGACTCTCTGAATATGTTATTATATATACACAATATGGTAATGAGGAGAGTGTAGCTGCACAGTAATTGCATATAAACATTGACAGTTGTGCGGTGTCACGTGACATCGCATAGAAACGGATGCAGCAACCAAAGCTGCAAATACTCCTGATGGCCACTAGATGCTGCCTTCACCTGAGTTCAATTCAAAAATCCTCGTTTTCAATCATAAAATATTCAGTCAATACATTTTTTCATCAGTTAAGGCCAACACTTCTTCTCAGTGACCTGGAGGTCCATCTGAAAATCATTTCATCCTCAAGTAGATATTAAGTTTGATTAGGTTTCTTGAGTTTGATTGACGGGCCTTGTCTCCAATGAGATCAGCGCTGAACTCAAGTCTCATACACAAGTATGCAAACTTGTACTCGTGTACTTGGTGAGAATGTACCTGCAATTCGGACTCTGAAGTACAAACTTGCGGTACAGCGAGAACGCACCGAGGCTAAAGTGCGATAGGAACGCCAGCGTACTTTTAGACGTAACATCTCCGCTCGCTGTTGTGAAATGCATTATGGGTTATTTAGCTTCCCCAAGTCCACACAAGTCTGGTCTGATGCAGGCTCCATAATGAAGGAGGAGCGGGAACACATCAGAGTATTTCATACCCTCTCGGCCAGATGTGCACTTTGAATCAGAACAGTACTACGTCTCCGACTGATGACGTTTCACGAGTACCCGAGTAAGTACGGACAAGTACGCGTATTGAAAAATGGCCATTGTGCAGTCTCCTTGAGTTAAAGGGTCAGCCCCGCCTCCTCTCTCCAAATATGGTCACTTCTGGCTCCAAATGGTTCAATAATGACACACTGAATTAATCTACACATTGTATTTACTTCCCATGAATCTTATCCAACCTCCATGATTGTTACATCACACTAAACATCGCCCCATAGCGAAGAAAAATGATCTAAACTCTGATTCCTTTATTGGATTTTTCCTGCTACGACAGCCCTGAAGGTGTGGGCGTGCGCTGCTTAAACCCACTTGAACCTGACGCATACGTCTTTATTAGGCCGCCTTAACTTTCCACGCCTGATCTGTCAAGGTGCCTCTATCGGGCGACGTCATCTAATTGAAACGCAACGGCATCAGCAGGAACCGCTGCTTCCTCCCTCGCAGCCTCCATGTTAATGCATGTAAATCCAAACAAGCAGGCCTGTGTTGTTATGCAAAGCCCGGAGGTAAGTAGCTGTTTCCCACCTTGATGCTAACAAACACACATACACACACACACACACACACACACTCTCAATTAGTCACAGCAGCAGCAGCAGCATCAGTAGCTGTGACGCACCTCCCCCTCCGGACCATAAAAGGCGATGGGGAGGGGTTTATGCTGACTTGCTAAAGACATCCTGTAGTGCTTTGTCATTCTACAGGCCCATTTGTGCAAGGGAAACACACACACACACACACACACACACACACACACAGCCCCAGGCTCTTTATCACAAGTAGAAAGTAACGTGAATTATCTGTGGTCATGGATCAATTAACAGCCACTGTTGACCACAGCCACTCCTGATCCCATTCAGACTGTTTCTCCTTGAATCTGCCGTCTCGCTCGACACAGAAAAAGACGAAGGCACCGACAAACATCCGCACAATTCTCCAGACCAAACACAGTCGTCCTCCTTGTAACCATCGCTTTGGTTTCATCGTATCCAGATAAAAATCCAGGGCGACGCTACAATAACAAAGCTCGATTTCATGTAATTGCATTTGCTGAATGTCATTATGAAACATTATAATTATTTGATATCAGACTGATCTAATGAGTGCACCGGGGTGAACCCGGCCTTTTGGCGAGCTGCGAGTAAACGCTGTGCTTTTTACCTCAGAGGCAGGACACTCACATGACTCCTCTGCTCTGTGAAGACAGCTGTAACTGGAGCACCTTAGGGTGACCTCGACAAAATGGTTCATTCATACATAAAGACAAAAGAGGCCTATAAAACATGCTGGCACTTTTATATTTAACCCTTTTTGTGGCTTGAAGAGCAGAGGGCAAATCACAGCCCTGCACAGTGACAGTTCGAGTTAAAGGGCTGTGATGCAAAGCTCGTCCACTACAACATGAGAGGAATAAATACCAGATCATCAAACAACAGCTAAGGAGACAGTGTATCCCTTAAAAACATCAATATTAAACACCAGCTGGCACTTGTCTGTCAATGTAGCACCGTCACATCCACCGTTTAATACCTCTAGGTCTGGGGATTATTAAAAAATATGGAGCTGGGCAACATTTTTCAACACATCATCAACTCTAGAACCAAAAAAGGGAACCTGAACAAACACCCACTCACAATCTTTCACTTCCAGAGGACGGCGAGCGGTGGAGGCCGAGTCCTGGCTGGCTGCTCTGAGCAGTCCAGGCCTGGACGGGAGTAGGCCGCTGTGTTTATCCTGTCAAGGTATGTTAACACCAGGCTGCATTCCTGTAGTCCCTAAATTGCAGTGTTAGATTACAGCCCAGCTGACAGTGCGTTCGTACACACACACAAACACGGAGTACTTTAAAAGGCGCTACATGATGAAGAAGTGACTGGCGGCGGCGGCGGCAACAGGCATGAGGACGCCGACACCTGCCGTTTACAGTAGAGGGGGCAAATAACAACCTCATCCCGGCTGCACCACGTCTGGATTGTGTATAAAAAGTGGATTATGTATTTATTGCATTCTGCTGCCACTTATTGTATTACAGAGGGTAATGTGTGGTAAACATTTCATTTAGGTAAAAAGGGAAAAATGAGGAGGTCTTTGTTTGGCTTTTATACTGACAGTCGCAGCCTGGTGGGAAATCATTTATGCGGAGAGCAGCAGCAAGGCCATCGCTCTGCCAGCTATCATTAACACCAGCCAGGTTAGGGTTAGTTTGTTTAGACAGACGAGAACAAAGACACTGGAAGTTGGGCGGCACAGGGACACCTGGAGAAGAGCTACCATCCTCTTTTTTTCTGGTTTATGATGGTGCCACTTTGACAAACAAGGTAGCAGGAGATAGAAGTTGAAACCTGAAATGAATTGAAATGAACCGTTTTCTTCCTCCGAATGAGTTGAGCCTCCAGAGAAGGCACAACAGCAAAGAGCAGAGTCAATAATTAGCTTAAATGACATGGTCTGGAAGTGTATTTGTTATTACCAGCAACGATGACACGTGACCTGCTCCTCCTGATAACGATCCACTAATGTTTTTGTTAACAGTTCTGGTTCACTGAAGCATAACTGCAAAAATAAAAGCCAGGAAAAAGTGAAAGTTTAACTTGGCACTGAAAACCAGCAGTGAGGTGTGAGAGTTAACTTAAAATGCAGAATATCAGATGTAAAATACAGCTGTCAGCTCAAACTTAATACACTGATGATTCACCACCAAAAAACTGCCTAATTAGCTTATGTTAGCCAAGCTACCATCTAAATAATCTATTAGCTGTAATGTAAGATATGTACATATTCTCTAATTCCTGCTTCTGAAATGTAAGTATTTCCATATTGCCTTATGTAAATCCTTTGTAGTTTATTGTTGGCTTTTTGGAGCATTATTATCACAGCCCCTGGATACATAATCTGTTGTTTGTTTGATGCTGTAAACTTTGACTTGACTTTCGCACAGTAATCTCTGCATAAAAGGGAAATTATAAACTGTATTTTTAACTATTGTCTGACAGTTTATAGGCAACACAGTCAATCAATTAATGGAGACAGTAATCTGCAGCCATAATTAGGATATTTGCCTCCATAATGATAAAAGGATTAAGCTACATGAAGGTGAAATGTATCTACAATCATCTAAAGAGCATCAGCTGTTACCAGGCAGGATGTTGTGATGTCTAAGGTGAGTACATACACAGAATTTATCCACCTTTTTTGTTAATATACATGTTTTTATGCTTACTTTATAGCCCTCAGAGTCAGTAGGATCAAGTATTGTGAGCATGTGAGTTGTTTCAAGCTGTTGTGAGAGTGCAGCTGTTTGCCTCATCATGGTGATGACTGGCTGGAGGTCATGGTACATTAGCACAGGGTAATGTTTGGTACATCAGCTCTTTTTGAAATTCAAAAGAGGGTGGCTGTGAACAAGCAGGATTAAAAGTAATAACAAACACACACACACACACACACACATCTGATCTGAGGCAGGTTGATAAAAACGAAACCAAACAGGAGATGAGTTTCACTTGCAGCAGATGAAAGCGCTGCGCACTGAATCACAACACCTTTTGCCATCTTGATTGTGCGCCCCGTTACACGGACCGGGATGCGCTCTCCTCACATTATAGTCTCCATTTATTTCAGGTCATCCAACTAAATAACCCACTCGGGGACGTTTGCATTGAGAAAGTGTGGCTTGCACGGCGAGGATGCCCGGTAAAAACCGGTTAAAATACACCTTTATAGGTGTTGCATCACCTTGCGTACCTGGCTGTCTCCGATCCAGAAAAAAGCAGCAACCCCGCCTTCACTGCAGTAATGGTACTGACCGCCATTCCCTTCCGCACGCTGCTCAGGAAATTGTGTAACGAAATCATCGCAACACAATAGATGGACACGAGTGGGGCTTGACGGCTTTTAAACAGCACTGTTAGTGTATAACCACCTTATGCACCGCTCATTTTCCACACACACGCCGAGAGCTGCGGGGTGCACACGGCCAAAACGAGGCAACCAGTCCACACACGCACACACAAAATGAAAATACACAAAATAAGGGGTAGATAAAACATGCACAAGTGGGTCAGAATTGCGTGTCGATGAGATAAATCCCGCGAGAAATGAAGGGGGGAGGCGAGCATCCATGCGAAGCTGGCACGGTTGGTGATGAAAACTACCAAAAAAAAAAAAAAAGAATCATCTCTACCTGCACAAGTTGACATTTGGACGCGGTTTTCCTGGCTCCTCACGACGCACAGAGCCTTTAGGAAACGGCGAGCAGATCCTGTTCCGTGAACGGTCGAGAGCCGCAGGTGTTATTTGTGTTTATTTCTAGGCCATTTGTCAGCCCCGTTATCCGCGTTCAGGTAAACATGATGATGATGATGGTAGTGATGATGATGAGGATGATGATGATGGCTCCTGTACAGACGTACAGAGTCACCGTCGTGTCGTCAGCAAGGAGGAAGAAAAAAAAGGTGCTTTCCAGCCCCTCGGCTCACACACATCATGCCTCATAACCGGGTCCAAAAATATATATATTTGTGGGTTTACTTTTTTTTTATTGGTTGGTGCGATGAGAGAGGGGGAGAGGACAGGTAAGAAACCGGCCAATGAGGGAGTGTGGCTCCAAAAGGGTTGTCCAAATTTAAAGTTATTACACCCACCTACACTTCAAATCTATTTATACGTCCTTAACTTTGTAACAAAAATAACCCAGCGCACAAACACCTATTCTGAGATCACCTTCATTATGACATCATACAGATAAACATCTCTATATCAACGGTAAACAACCAAAAAAATATCCAAATGATACGAAATTCGTGCGTAAAAAACTAAAATATATATTGTGCGTAAAACTAAATATAACCCCTAAAAATGCTCCAAAAAGAAGACTTATTTTTCAGTATTACTAACGATGCACAAAGCCGAATTCACAGGTGCAAACAGCAACGGGCGACAATGTGTATTAAACGCAATTTGCAAGACAATCAACAAAAAACCCACGCGGAATAACAAGAAATGCACGATTAATTTACGTAATCTGGTGCGAGCAATGAGGAAGCGCGTGCACGCGCGAAGATAAAGTGGCTAAATGTACTTTTCAGCGTGAGAATAACAGCATAATATCCACTCTTACCTTAACTACAGGGAACATGTGCTGTTGCAGTTGCAGCAGGGAGGGGTGAAGTGGAGATAAAATAAACATCCCATCTCCTTTGGAGCGACGCGAGGCAAGTGAAGGCGACCAAAGCACACACAAAAAACACATCCCAAGCTTTCACCATTAAAACACACACAGAAAGTTGAATTAATGTGAAGAGGAGTGAGGAACAGCTCCGTCTGGGGCCGAGCGAGCTGCAAGTTAGCACGAAACTAACCCTGCAACAACCTCGCCCTAAAAAAAAAATCACACAACTAAAAACTACAAACTGCGCTCCACCGGGCCACGTTGTTATGTGCAAACCTGCCGCCAAGTGTTGCTGTCGGAGGGGGAAAGTGGACCAAAAAAGTACAATAAACAAATAAAGTGTTTGGAAAGTATGAAGCGCTCCTCGGGTTATTATAACGGGCGGATAACGGTTCACTCAGTCCGGCGGCCCCCTCGCACCGCTAGGCGGAGAGAGAGAAGCCCAGCCAGGTATAACGGTACACCACCACCACCACACTGGGATATATGAACGCACTAATACGCCCTGAAACTCCCAGAAATGTGCTCCAAAAGTCTCCAGGAGGACTTTACCGAGTGGAAAGCTCGTCTTCAGCCGGCCCGAGTGGCCCGGCGGCGGTTACGGAGGAGTTTGGACTTACCGCTGCTCCTCCTCGGGTTCGCCTGTTTTCTGCGCTTACACCTGGGGCCATCCGCCATGATCCTCTCGCTGAGTCTGAAACGCAGCCGTCCGCGAGTTACCTCCTCCCTCCCTCCCTCTACCTCCTCACCCCTCCTCCTCCTACTCTTCCTCACCCCTCCTCACCCCTCCCATCCCTTCCCCTCTTTACGACATCACCTTCCCCCCGCAGAAAAACACCTGGTTTGCGACACACTGGCCGCGTTTACGGCATCACCTTCTCAAACACCTCAGCACATGGCCCCTCCTACTGGCCGCACATGGCTGAGTGTTTCTCTGAAGCCAGGGTCAAGCCTCGGTGTTTCACTCTGACTCCCACTGCGTCTGCTCCTCCTGACCGTGGAGTGACGCGTGAAAATATAACAGCAAGGTGTTTCTGTGCAGGTGGAAAATGTAAATGTGCGGCTGCAGAGAGGAGTTAGAGGCGGAAACACGTGTCAGTGGTCAGAGGTGGTGCAGAAAAGATTCAGATCCTTCAGGAACAACAGCCCCACAGCTGCGGAAAAACACTACATCACAGGTACAAGTCACAAACTGAAAGTAAAACTCAGTGATGGAGACATTATTCAGACTCTTAAGTAAAAGTGTAATTTCTACACTGTAAACATTAAAATAAACGTAATGTACTAAAAATATTAATGGTTAAAATAATGTAAATTATTAAAATTGGTAGAAAATTAAAAATAAATATAAATTGATTTAAAGAAAAAAAATCTGCTTATCAAACCATTTAATACCATTATTGCAAATGCATTATTCTTAATTTACACAGTAATTAATATGACAATTAAATGTAAAAAATATATTTTCTGATAAAAAAAAGTATCACATAATAGAAAATACTAAAGTAAAATACATCAAATGAGTACTTAAGATAGTCCTTAATTAAATACACTTACAATCCAGTAAATGTAACATTTATTTGTTACATTATTGGGTTTTATTACTGATGTACTGATGCAGAATTAGTAGAGTAGCAATAAAAAAAGCAGCATAAACTGGTGTCGTTTTATTTTATTTACTTCAATATTTTCTTTTCCCTACTTTGTACTTCTACTCTAACTCAAGCTAGTAAATGGTTCTCAACTAATCTTTCGGTCGTTGTACACAATAAAAGCCTCAAATAAATGATGATGTATTATTGCAGTGTGAAGTGAGTTGAGTGTATGATGACTTATTCAATGCTTTCAAATGACCATGACTTTAATGCTGGAATACATTTGTTCTGAAGCATCCACTGAAGTGCAGGGTATTACTGAGATGTAATTATATATATATACAGATGCACGGAGGCTGGATGCAGAGGGCAGACAGGTGTGGAGCTGTGGTCAGCGTACGTGCAGGTAAACTCACCTCTGAGTGGGGGAGGGGGAGGGGGGTGCAGAGGGATTAAGCTGAAGCCATGTGACCTCACAGCTCTTCTTCACATGCATGATGAATCCAGCTGGAAATATACAATTAACAAAAACAAAAGTTCTGTTGTGTCCAGTTCATCTTTCATATTTCTTGGAAGATAGAAGTTGTTTATCCAAAAGCAGTAACTGATAGGATGTGGATTTCTAAGAATATGCATGTGACGACTTTTGATTTCCTCTATTTTCTTATCAGTCAGTAATGAGATAAAGCACAGAGTTCTTCTTGTGTCTCAATTGTTTGTCTTCAAAATCACTTCTATCTCCGTTTGCTCTAAAAGAAAACTTTCCATCTTGTGTTTTGTGAAGGAGTTCGACAGTTTACTTTCCCAGTGGTGGCCTTGTTTGCTTACATTAAACACACTTAATCTCAAAATGAAGGTGTTTGTGTTTTATTAATGCTAAAACAGAAACGTGGGAATGTGTTTTTTTACAGGGAAACAATCGAGAGGTTTTTGAGAAGCTCAGATGAGAGAGAGACACATGCACCGAGGAGGTTTTTGTCCGACAGAAGTTCAATGACAGTTCACCGCAGGTCAGAGGAGCGGCCTTTAAGGTCCACCCGAGCTATTCTTGTACCTGCCGACGATCAGGTTTCCAGTTCAGACATACCAGGTGCTGCCGAACACAGCGAGCGTCTCTCAGCCGGCGAGGCTCCTCTGGATGTCCCGGCGCTGTTTGGAGGACGCGGGGGATGAAATTAGACTGCAGAGGCTTAGCGGGCGAACAGAAAGCTCGAGATTATATCCATTGTTGAAAAGGTGCTTCATGGCCGCTGTGCTGCGTCTCAGCTGCCAGGCACAGGAGTGAAAACATGAATTGGATTATGTGGGTTTCATGCAGGAGGAAAACACCTGCTTTATTGTTAAAATGCTGCAGCAGCGACCACTTATCTTTGAGTAGTTTAAAGCTTTATCCTTCAGTGTTTTTAGTATTTTACTCACATTTCTCAGTCTACAGAGTCAAGGTAAAACAGTTTCAACATGGCAGAGGAAGGATGTTGTTTTTTCATCAGGCACATGCTTACAATTAAACAATTAGATGGAAAATTTAGCTTCTTTACTTACAAGTAATTTCTACATTTTTTTAATCTGAAATATTTTTGAAATTTCATATCTGAGCAAAATGTAAAAACAAAGTTCGATGCTTGATATAACTTGTTAATTGAGACAAATTGTGTGCATTTTTTCCTCTGATAATTCATTTTGTTGATTAAAAGTCTGTACTTTTGAGCATTTACTTGTAATAGAGTAAATACAAATATTTGTTACTATTATAATTGTGAAATCTGCTGGATGCTGTGTGAGCAATCAAGTAATTTAAAGAAATTATTCATTACAAGGACCTTTCCACCTTATATGTTTTATTTTATTTTGGCTTTACTTTATCTGTATTCAACTGAATATTATTTTTGTTTCCTTAAATTGAATCCTTTTCTGTTTTGTTGGTCAGAAAAGTGAAGATATGAGGAACCTTGTGATTGATCTTTGCTCAGCAGACTGATCCAGAACCTGTCAAACTGCTGCCGTGTGTTTTATCAGGATGACTTTAAGCCCCAAGATGAGATTGCAGTTGGTGAGGATGGATTTAAACAGTTTGATATCAGTACTACTCTGATCATGGACGCCAAGGAAAGTCTCCACACATCGGTGAAGTTTGAGAAATCTCAATAACAACATCCTGGATACTTAGATCATCCCAAAGTCAAAAAGGAGGACACTCAGGTTTTGTACCTGAGGAGCTCGGATCAATGTGATCAATACTTTACATCTGTCCTGTGTGAACAATACAAAAAAGAGTTTATTTGAAACACACAACAATCTTTAAAGTTGCACTAAACCTTTTCCAGAATCTAACTTCCATATTGTGATGTATTTCTGGCAACAACAGGATATGTGGGCGGGACAAAAGGTTTGGAGGAATCTGATTGGACCTTTGAAACCCAATGAAACGCCATAACATTACTCGATAACCTGCACAGTTACTGTAAGCCTCAGTCGACCCCCAATAAATAAAACTGCTACGCACGATCCAGATGACATTTGTTTATCGTTTCCTAGCAACCAAACTGAAATGATGTTCAGTGTTACTCCATAAAATTTGCAACATAGTAACAAAGTGTTTCTATGTGCAACTCAGCAAACATCAGACTCCATCAAAACTGTACAATTTGTTACATTAGTAACCAACAATACTGTTCCCACAAAGTACTGATTACTATACTAATCTGAACTAGATTGATTGATTGATTGACAGGCAGCTGGAATGATACTATTGGTTAAACTCAAGATGACAAAAGACACTTGATTTTTCCCCCCAGAAAATAAATGTGACTGAACTTTGACATAGACATAAAAACATGAGGATATATTGTATTTTTTCTAACTAGCTTTGTTAAGTAAGTAAACAATACAAGCAGCAATGTGATCTAAAAAACAACAATATTTATTAGCTGCATCATTAATACCTTTGGCTGCAGGGCTGTGTGTGTTACAGCATCTTTCATCAGCGCCTCCTCCTGAAAGTTGATCAGTCGACCACCCCCTCCTTCACCAAACCAGTAATGCTTTAATTGAATCCCCCACTGGCAGGATATGAAGACCCACAGAGTCCTCTCCTGTGTGAGGAGCCCTGCTCTGCTACATCACAGCCTCTCTACAGGCCTCTGCTGTCCTGCTGCCCGTAAACTCAATGAGGAAATGGATGCCATTATTCAATGCTAATTTGGTATTGACATGAATATTGGGCTCAAAGGGCTTTAGGGCTTTTATTCTCCCTTTAGCAAATTCATTTGTATTTCTGCTGGAAAAATCCTTGTCGGTGAGAAGTCAGCCAGTCAGTATTGTTCTTTGAAGAGCTGACCCCTCAGGCTAAATGCCTCTTTATTCCTTTCTCAGCAGTTTCCTTTGTTACGCGTCAGGTAAGGGCTTTACCATGCTACGGATCTGACTGAGACATACAGGGAATTTAACCCTTAAACCTGTTAGGAGCTTGCACTTATCAATTATTGACACAGGAGGACAGTTTTTCTGTATAACACAGTTTAAAGAATGGATTTCATTATCGCGGCGGCTACTTTGATACCTGCTGTTTGCATCCACTGCCTCTTCCCCTCTCTTATTTTCTCTTCAGGCCATGATTGGTCAGGTTTCAGTAAGCGTGCACTATTTTACCATCCACGAGCTTCTTAAGTGTGCAGCAGGTCTACAAGCCTGGAGTTACTGTACAGGTAATGACTCAGCTGCTCCTGTGCTGAAACACCTAACATGCTCATAATGATGTGTTTAGTCACCATCAGATCTCAGTGTAGCATCATGGCAAGAAATACAAAGCAGAGTTCAGATTGCTGGAAAATGTAATTTGTCTTGATGATATTTGGTCAACAAGGAAAACATGGAGAGAAAATGGATTTTGGTGTAATGATGGAGCCAGACAAAAAGTCAGAGGCAGGTGAATCTACCACAGAATACGTGGCTAATGAGGTTTAAGCTAGCAGCTAACAAATATTTGAATATTTTCTTACACAGACACATAATAATAAAAAAAGAAGACTTAAGAGGCAAAAACACAAAATAGATGACATTATTACAGTGCAATCCCAGCATATTATATTCACTTCATAATTTAAAGGTCTTTTTGTTGTTTTAAACGTGACGTTACTAAGTTAATTGATGAAATGCATGAAAGTTGATTCAGTCCTCCCCATTTTTCTTGAGAAAAGGAAATTTTCTAAACACTATAAATAATTGATCCTGCCTAAAATATAATATTGCATCAAACATATTTGTTACAACCTCCACCTTGAGTTTCTTCTCTAGAAAATTGGCTCCATCAATCCACAACATTAGTGTATATAAGCAAAGGGGGAATAAATGACAGGTGTCTGTTTTTCTAATCTTCAAAATCATATTAATAACAACTAACAAATATCTGTCCTTTGTCTCCTTCTGTGCTTTTAAACTATTTAGTCTTTATTATACATAATCCTCAGGTTTCTTTAACAAATGTGTAGCTCCCATATTCAGAAATATCAGACTCTTCAGCTGAGAGCAGGATCACAGGGAAATGCTCGATACATGTGCACCAGAAAACACGATGGTGATTCCCAGACAGATATTTATTAATGTAACTATTTAATGGGCTGGACAGTGAGAAAACAGTGTGTGCCCTACATCCGTCCATCTTCGGTTCCCACTTGTAAATTGGGTCAATAGGTGCAGGTTGGGGGTTAAATCCCTGGCTCCTTCTGAACTTCTCACCTTGGGATAAAATAAAGTGTCAGTTACAAACTGGACCGACTGCTGGACCATTGCAGACAAACACTCCCACCAGTTCAGAGCCATCAGTCTAACGAGGATGTGTTTGGACTGTGGGAGGAAGCTGAAGCTCCACACAGAAAGCACCTGCTCTCATGAGCTTCCAAGAAAGGAGCCAGCCAGGTGCTAACAGGTGCTGAAATCTGATTGGTCGGAGTGGCCACTGCATCATTGCATCACACAGTCTGCACAGTGATGGTCAGAATAACAAGTTGTGGTGAAAAAAGTACAGTAACAAGTGTTAGTACAAGGTTAAAATGATATTTAAAAAAAACGTCAGCGGGATCCTGAGCTCTGATTGGACAATCAGAGGTTGTAGCAGGACTGCACATCTACAAAAATGTCAGAGCAAGTTTTAAACCAGGCTGTAACTGGATGAAATAAAAACATACTTGAACTTAAAACAACTAATTTCTCTTCTGAAATAATCTTCAAAGTGCTTTCTGTGATGCTACAGCAGTTATTCTGAAGATTTGACAACATGTTTGTTTGTTTATTAGCACAAATGAAGGAAAAAACAGCACAAATACAAGGGAAAAAAGAAGCATACAACATGAAAGAATAAATAAATACAGCATGTAACAAATGTGCAGGAGCTTCTCCTACAGACACACATTCAACATAAAAATAAAAGGTACAGTTGAATAAAATATAATAAAAATATATAGAATACTTCTACATCTAATAATAATAATCAAGGTTAAGTACAGGAGGCAGATGGTTATGTGCAGCTTACCTAGGCTGGTAAAAGCAAGTTACATTTTTCTTGAATGAGTTTAAACTTGAGCAGTTTATAACTTGCTCCAAAAACTTCCCGAACTTCCTCCTGCTCCAGCTGATGACCAGGTACCATCCTCTGCAACTGAAGGTGAGGGTCCCACACTGGAAAGCATGAACTGGTCTACACTGTGAATGAAGAGATTTATGTGAAAGCATCAGTGGAAAGTTACGAGGAATCAAAAAAACAAGATCACAACAAAATAATTTCGAAATTTCTCATATAACTATTTTTCAGTGGAGCGTCCTAAGCCTCTCACAGAGGCTGTTAAGGTGAAGCACATCAGGTGAGGGCAAAAAGTTGAGTCACTTTTGAAATGCTAATACGATGCTAGTGTTAAACGCTGACACCAACAGAACCAGTGTTGAAGCTGTAACAAACCTGCGAGCCTTTGATGCCAGATCTACTTTCTGCTCCGTTTTCATTCTCATGTCAGACGTTCGTCCTAATAGCTTCGGCCTTTAAAGCAGCTCTGTCCTTTCATGCTAAATACCTGTTGGTGTTTTGTTTTAATGTGCTGCTTCTTCTTCTTCTTCTTTTTTTTTAAAAGCAGAAAACGAGGACAAAGGTTCGGCACAACTCCGTCTTTGATATGTTAATCCTCCCAAACATGCAACATTTCCTCCAAAGAGAAAATCAATTAACTTCAGATCCTCTCGTCCAGCATCATGGAGGAGCACTGTGGCACCCAAAAAAAAAATGAATAATGTAATTTTGTGTCAGGATGAGTAATGCGGGCACAAATCACTTGTCCGGATGAGTGGCTGGGGAGTTGATAATGGCGAGTCCTCACGCTGAGGAGGAGAGCCGAAGATTATTCATCCTCTCCCTCTGTCACTCTCTTCATTAATGATATGCTGTAAAGGGCTGTGTAGCTGCATTACATTATGAATGAAGAGCAGAGTCTGGAATAAAGGAAACTATCTGCTGAGAAATGTTAACTTTGTGACAGGGTTAATTAAAGGGTTCAGTCTGGAGTTCAGCTTTAACCTCGTCTTCACACGCTGCTTTGGTCCTAATGACTCTTTAAAGTGACTCATCAGTCTGTGTGTTGACGTCGACACAATCACAGTGGGTTTCATATCACGCAAGTACAATTTTATTGATTACGTATCGACTCAGACGGTTCGAGGTTTCAGAAAGTGTTGGGGTTTTTTTTTTTTCTGGTCAGGTTGCATCCTGTTACCTGAGATAAGAGCTGTGTTTGACAGGCCAAAGTCTGAGCACTGCTGCGGCTGTCGACAGGTAAACCAGGGTCAGTTTGGTCAGTCACTCTCCCAGGTGTGTGTGTGTGTGTGTGTGTGTGTGTGGACTCTCTGTCAATGTGATAACAGTTTCAACATCACAGGAAGGCAGGTAATAGAAGTCCAAAAGTCAAAACGTGGACACAAAACTTAGGGTCACGCTTGTTTGTCTCACTTTACCAAACTAACTACACACAATTTATTATTATTAGATTATTATTATGTAATTATACCTTAGATTTTGAGCTTTTTTTAGCCTCTTTTAGCTCAGTTGTTTTGGTTCAAAACTGCTGTAACACAGTGTCAGAGATTTTAGGAGTGTCCAACGGCCATGTTGGTTTCTTCTACTGGTGAAAAAAAAAGATACATTGAAACAAATTGCAAGTAAATCTGTAGCAACGTCACTACTGCCTGAACAGCAATGAAAGTAAAATTCAAAATGCATTTTGTTACAGTCCATAAAGCTGATTTAAAATGAAATATGTGCAGTTTGTGTCCTATTTTAGTTCTTCAGACTCCATCAATAATCTCCTATTAGAGCTTTTGTAAGACAATATTCATCTGGTGATATAAACAGCAACAAGGGGAGGTAACCTTGTCATAATTTGTACATGCTTTAAGGAGGGTTCGTCCTCTCCATTCTGGCAACAAGGTGTAAATACCAGTGGTGGACAAAGTATCAACTTCAGTAGTTGAGTCAAAGTACTGATACTCATGGTCAAATCTTACTCAACTACAAATAAAAGTCAAAATGTTACTCAAGTTAAAGTACTAAAGTACTTACCTTTAAAAATACTTAAATATTCAAAAGTACAAAGTAAAAGTACATTTTCTAATATCAGTACATTGCTGTATTGTTCTCAGAGTCAATCCCCGACTAACGTCTGCTTCCTGTTAATGTGGTGTTTTAACCTGAAAGGCCTTCAATATAAGAAAACACCTTCCTGCAGAGTGTGCATAATACTTTGTTGGTTGACTGTTCGGTTTTGCTTTTTTGTTTTCAAATTTTCCACCGAGAGGCTAACATGCTGTTTAGAGTTTAAAAAAATAACGACAAAACCGTGCTGTTTCCTGTCTTCCCTCTTTATTGTGCCGGTCACTTCCTGCCGATTTGCGCCTGAGCAACGGTAACCCTACCTG
>OOFC01005940.1:0-10484 GCA_900323345.1 Pseudochromis fuscus
CCATTTATAGGGTTGATATAGTGATGTTTCCACGTTGCACCAGCAGAGTGCGCTGCAGCGCTGTACAGAGTAAAAGAATGTATTTTTTTCCGAGAGACTAGAGCAACCTATCTTTCTTTGGCACGGATCGGTTTTTGCTCGTAATCTTTGCAATAGTTAAGCTCTGAGTTTTTTCCTTGAGGGTTTTTACAGTGTAAAGATTTACACTTCTGGGAAACAAGAACGGGACCGTTTAGGTCACGTGACCTGCTCAGAGCGGGAGAGCGCTCCCCAATACACACCCATTGTAAACGCTGAGAAACGGCTGAAAACACTCTCAAACTAAAACTGTCACAACTCAAAAACGGTACAAGATAGAAAAAACATGTAAATACAAGAATTAAAGATCAAAGTCTCGTGATTCATTTAAAACTTTAATCATGTCTGTAGGTTAAACTATGTTGACACAGTGTAAGCTCAAAAAAATGTGGGTTTCACTGCTTTCTCCATTGAATTGAATGGGAGAGAAAGCTGAAGAGAGCAGCAACCTCCTCCATGGATTTCTCCCCCCATGTCCTTGACTCTGCTGCCCTCTGCTGCTCATGTGTGCAATCTACACATAATTAAACCTGACAGGCAGCACACACAATTCTAAGACTAACACTGCTATAACTCAAAAACTGTACAACATAGCAACAACATGTAAATACAACATTTACAGATCACAGTCTTGTGACTCATTTAAACTCTTCATAACGTCTGCAGCTCCGACTCTGTCGGCCCAGCCAAGGCTCAAACGGGTGTGAGTGCCTGCGGGACGAATTGCAGGGGACGGGGACGGCCGGGGGGCGAGGGCCCGTCCAACGCTGCTTGCAGCTTTAATTTATTTTGCATTTCTTATTTTCTTAGAGCATGAATAACAACAAACAGGTTTTTTTTTTTTTCCAACATGTTTTATTTATTTATTGAACTCTTCCAAACTGTCAAGAGAGCTTGCAGTTTATGGTAAAAGTACCTGAACACTGCAAAAAGTTGAAAAAAAATTAATGATTGGCAAACAATAAATCGACACAATGGGAACCAGAGGACCTGGAGAAAACCCAAAATGGTAAGAGACAAGGAGAAGACCAACTCCTCCCACTGCAAACCAATGCAGTCCTGATGCTGCCTCTTACCACTGCCAGAAATCATCTTCAGTTTTTGGGGACAACGGGAAACTGAAGAAAAACCCAAAATGTTAACACAGGGAGAAACTGGCTACAGTACTAACCACTGCAGCCACTGTGCGCATTATGCTGCACAACCAGCAGCCTCCTCCTCCTCCCCCGGTCCTGATGCTGCCTTTTAAAACTGCCAGAAATCATCCTCAACGACCTCCTCCACCAACTCCTTGTTTTTCTTTTTGTCTTTTCTTACTTCCTTTCTGATTGTGCTTTCCTCTTCTGTGTCATTCCACACAAACAATCTTCTATACCACTTCTTGTTTTTGATGAGGAGGTGCTTCAGGTGGCTTTTCCTCTCCTCAAGGGATCTCACATGGTCTTTCGTGATCCTCTTGACCTCATAAAGGATCTGTTTCTGTGTCTTCAATTCCTTCACATTTTGTTTGAGGTCCTGGTTCTCTATTTGTAGGTCATTTGTTTGCGCCTGCAGCTCTCTTTTGTGCTGCACCAGGACTTCCTGATTTTTCTCCAGTAAACTGATTGTGTTTTTCAGGTCTGTCTGCTCCTTTTGAAGAACCATTTTCTCCTCCTCCAGGATGTTGTTTTTGTCCTGCAGGGCAATTTTCTCCTGTTGTAGAGCATCGTTATTTTCCTGAAGGAACAGGTTTTTCTCCTTCAAGACTGTAACATCTTCCTGCATGAGGAGGTTCTCCTGTTTTAAACAACTGTTATTGTCCTTAGGGACCACTTTCTCCTGCTCCAGGATACTGTTGTTCTTTTGAAGAACCATTTTCTCCTCCTCCAGGATGTTGTTTTTGTCCTGCAGGGCAATTTTCTCCTGTTGTAGAGCATCGTTATTTTCCTGAAGGAACAGGTTTTTCTCCTTCAAGACTGTAACATCTTCCTGCATGAGGAGGTTCTCCTGTTTTAAACAACTGTTATTGTCCTTAGGGACCACTTTCTCCTGCTCCAGGATACTGTTGTTCTTTTGAAGAACCATTTTCTCCTCCTCCAGGATGTTGTTTTTGTCCTGCAGGGAATTTTTTTCTTGCTCTAGAGCACTGTTACTTTCCTGAAGGATTTCCATCAGCTCTATCATGTCTTTCTCCAGGTCCCTGTTTTCCTCCTTCAGGACATTGTTGCTGTCGAGTAGGGCCTTTTTCTCACCCTCCAGGACATTGTTTTTCCTTTGCAGGTCTCTTTCACCCTCTTCCACGGCTTTCTTGCTTTTTTGCAGTGCCACCTTCTCCTTTTGGAGATTCTGGATTTTCTGGTCTCTCTGCTGGAGCTGCTTCTTCAGACCTTTCATCTGTTCTGTCAGCCTGTCAACCTCCATCTTGAGCTGTTGGCTGCACTGACAGTTTTTGCTGTTGAACTGAGCGGATTCTTGAGGCAATTCTATTACGTTGTTTTGCCCCATTAAAACGGTTGAATAAAACACTTAGTAGTTATGTGCTGTGGACTAAAGATGACTTAACTGTACTTGGTTGCAGAACTCTGTTGAAATTTGTGGAAATTTCTGCAGTAATTGTTTGTGGCAGTCTCACAGCCCACAGCAATGACGCAAGCCCATAGCAACGACGTGGGCCCATAGCAACGACGTCGCCCATAGCAACGTCCCGGAATAGCTATGCTGGAAAAAAAAAAAAAAAAAGACGTTTGAATTGATTTAAATATATTTCTACATTTTATCTATATATTCCGTATTAGGAATGGTCAAAGTGGCCAAATGACTGGATCGGATATCGGATTTTTCTTTTCACCCGTCCGATCTAGCCCAAACTATCTCGTATATCCTCAACTTCACTTTGCGCGACATGCCGTAAACACAGGTGAGCTGTTGCCGCGGTTGCCATGTGCCTTGTGTTTTCTTCACGTGACCAGAACGAACAGAAAAGCCTGCAGAGCTACTGTCATGTCCGCCGTTACTTTACGCTCACAGAGGAGAGAAGTGAACGCTGAGCGGAGCGTCTGCTAAACGAGTTTCTCAAGGAGTGGCAGCAGAAACTGTAACATCTGCAGCAGCATCACGGAAAGGACTGTGTGCGCAGTGATGATGCAATGACACAGTGACGAGTCCGACCAGCGGGAGAGGAGGTAACAGGCATAGACATAATTATGCCTATGTATATGTATATGTATATGTCTGTGTCTATATAACTTAAGTTGTTAACACATATTTTACTTCTTTCTTCAGGGGAGCAGAATAGTTATATTCTTCATAGATACAGTGATTCTGTATCAAATAACTAAACAAGGACGCTAACCACGCCACATATGAAGCTGAGTTATCCCTCCACTAGCGAAAAGAGAAAGAAGAAAACAGAAGAGGAGAAAACGGTAAGTGGAGCAAATATTAATGACTAAATATAGTGCTAAATAGCTAAAAGATGCTAGGCTAGCCTCAGCTGTGGGTGAAATACACTTTATAAAGTTTACTAAGTCTAACTACCATATGTCGGAATGTTTTGATACCACACACAGCTCTACTGACCGTCCAAGACCAGGTAGACCAAGGCTAACCACCCAAGATCTGCACAGTTACAGCCTCTGTAACCACTGGAACCCACAACAGGTCTGTGAGTACCAGAACCACAGGAACCACCTCAGTCCTCCAAGATATTGTGTATTTTAGCTTTAAACTGTTGATGCTCTTCATCAAAATATTTAAAACATTTATTCTGTTTTGTCTAGTTTTCTGTTGACGTGCTTCTGGATTTGATCATGGGAGAATCTGTCATAACCTCAGGAGGAACCAGATGCCTTGCTTGATAGCATCAGGAAGGAGTGGGACAACATGCATTTTATTATTTGGACGAACTGACCCTTGACTCATTGAAATATTATACACCTAAAGTTTATTAGATGATTAAATGGACAATTGATTCTGTCTGCTTTAGTTGTCGGCATAATTCAGCATTTAGATCCGGTGGCCATAGAGCCAGAAAAGAAAGTTAATACCAAGGTGACCGGGATGTACAAATTACCTTAGAAAACAGAGAGTATGTAATTCAATTTGTGAAAGTCTCACACTGGATCAAGTGACCCTGTGGCTCCTCCTGTGCATCAGCTGCAAGGCTCCTCAGCATGACCTGCAGCCACTCAGGCTAGAAAGCAGCCCAGCATACTTTCCAGGCTTCTAAGTGAAGTGTATTATGTGTGTATGAAACCAAAGGGGAGTTAGAATATGGAAAGAAGCCATTAATAAATAATATTCTAATAGCAATGAAGAAGTGGAGCAGAAATATTGTGTATGCAGCGATTACATGTCCTTGAACTTAATATAACTGCATCCCACAATCAAAAGAAACAAAGGCCCGGAGGGTTCTTACTATACACAACAGCCTATATCTTTTATTGTAGACTGCAGAAGAACTGAACTGAAGGATAGTGCCTACAATTTGGGAACATAATAGCAAACATGGAAGAAAAATAATTCTGGATATTCTGTGTACGTGGACAGGACTCGTCTCTGTTTGTCACTTGACATCAGTGCTCAGTCTGTTCAACCACACAGCAGAATTAATGGGATGAGGGAGCAGGTCTGAAAGAACATAATGAGGTTTATAATTAGCCGGTGGGTTAGAGGGCTTGGCGCTGGAGGTCAGGAAGGGGGGTTCATTCATACCTGACCGCCAATTAGCGTTCTTTCCCTCATTATTATCAAGAATTCAGTCGTTCACATCGGGTCCAACTAATTCTGAACTTCCTCTGTTTACAACCAGAGTCAAATTGGCTGTGTACTTTTCAGATTTGAAATAGGGTTGCAGTTGATACACCATTCCTGCGTTTTCCTGTTTTAGCCTTTTGAGATTTAACAGCGCTGCCGCCGCTGCATTCAGTCCTCCTGAGTGGCTCCACAGTATCCGTGTTTACGCAGAGAGATGAGCTTGGTGTATAGTCATCCATATTTGAGCAACAGGAACCACTACACAACTAGGAAATAGTCACTGAGTGGGTCTTTAGAGGACCGCTGCCAGACATTGACTACAGTTGGCAAGATCCAACCCGGCGAGCCAGCAAAGCAATTTGGCAACGGCGCAGCATCAACCTCATTGTGGAAATAAAAAAAACCACAGCTTCCACCTGCTGCTGTCAAAGTGCAGCACTTTTTCCAGCCGATTGCTCACAAAACACACGTCGGGCTCCAACACAGCATTCTCATGGATTTTTATTTAAATCTATATTCCTGCTTTTTGCTCGACAGTGTTGCCATTAAACATGACCTGGATTCAGTGGATTGTAAACCTTTACGGTGGAGGGGTTATGATATCACAGGGGGGTGACATTTTTGATGCTCAGACGCAGCTGTTAATGGGGATCGAACCTGAAATGATGGCTCTGTGGTGTAAGGGTTATGAGAGCTGTTAAAATAATAGACCGCAAAGCCGGGGTTTTGTTAGTCGGTCACTTCCACCACCCTCCTTGTAAAACACCCTCACCGTGTGTGTGTGTGAGATAAAGAGACTATTCCACGACGCTGGTTTTACTCGCTGGTCTTATCGACTTGTGTGTAAATGGATCTGCACAATTACTGGGCAGAAGCAACAAGTAATAAAAGGTGTTCGCCAGTAACTTTTCAACTGAGCACTGGAGAATTGTTAGGATTCCTCAACTTGAAGAAATATAAGTATCATAATACAATTTTTAACAACAAATTTGTTGTCCTATACCGACCGTGGGACCACCTGTCATGGTCGACTTCCTGATTCTTCTTCTAGAACTTCACGACTTGACATAATGTTTGAAATTAACCTTAGTTCACAGAAATCGTCTCAGTCGTCCTGTTAAAACTGCAGGAAAAGTCTCAGGAAGCCAGCCGACCGGGGTGATGTCTATTTCTAACAGGCAGGTCCTGAGGAGGGCTAATGCTATTCTGGATTGTCCTGATCATCAACATGAGTTTGAGCTTTTGTCCTCAGGCCGTTGTTTTAAGGTTCCTATGAGGAGGACTAAAAGACTTCAGGCCTCATTTATCAATAGTGCAATTAATTGACTTATTAGCCCTTAAGTTGTGCTTGTTCCTTTGCACTATTACTTATTTGCACATTCACACCTCACACTTGCACTTTTTGTATTGCTCGGTTGATATTTTCCATTTTTGGGCATGAGCTCTGGACTAAACTTTGTCAGTGATTTTAGCTATGTGTACAGTGTTTCTTATATTGTGTTGTTTGTATCTCTGACTTCCTGACTTTTAATCTGATCCTATTATCACTGCAGGTGTTGTTATTGTGTGTGTTGTCTTTTGTGCTCCTGCTGCAAAACAAATTTCTCCTTATGCGACAATAAAGACGTTTTGATTCTGATTCTGAGAAATGTTTGAAGTCTTCCCTAAACCAGTATGTCAATGAAGCTGCCAGTATAAACGTGGAATTTAAAGATATTTAAATTTGGTGGTGACGGTTGCTCAAACAACATTGTGTGTGTGTGTGTTTGTGTGTGGACCTGGTGCTCATTTTATAATAATAAACTTTATTGAGAGAACGTTTAAAGCAAAAGTTACAAAGTGCTTTCCAGGGTAATAAAATACAGCACACAGAATGAAATAAATAAAGGAAGCAAAATATAATATCGCACACAAATACATGGCAACTATATAACAATTTGACTTAAATAAAACATATAAAATCAGCTAAGGCTCTTTGATAAAAATGTGTTTTAAGCAGTGACTTAAATGAGAGCACAGAATCAGCTGACCTGATGTCTGATGAGCCTCGGTGCCTGGACTGAAAATGTTTTGTCCCCTTTTATTTTCAGCCGGGCCTGTGGGACAGTTAAAAGACGTCTGCCCGAGGAACCCACGATCCTCAGTGTCTCGCCCTCTCTCCTCTGCTGGCGCTGCAGAAACCTTTTGTTTAGGTTTGTATTTTATTTCAACACTGCACATCCACACTTACACTGATGCCACTGACCAACATCCCATCCTCCACTAGTTTGTTGTTCACCTTTGTTAAATATAAATATTACTTCATTAAAGCACTTGTTTTCCATGCATTTGTCATAGCCAAGAGCCGGGTTGTGACAGTAAAGAAATACACACAAATGCATAAATAAATAGTTACCAACACCAGGCCTGAGGAACAACAACACAAGTATATTAGGACACCGTTACTTGAATAATGCCTCCACAGTCTTGGTATTTCCATCACCTCTGGGTTACTCAACAGAGGAATCCAATATGAAACATTCAAAACAGTCATGAAATATCCATGTCCATAAAAGATTTACTAAGTAAGTGAAATAAGTGATTGGGCCAAAAGGTCTGTTTTACTTCCTGATAAAGAGAGTGGCCTAAAGGAAAAATAAAAAAACTTTGCAGCCCTCAGTGATGGAGTTTTATAACTTCTGATTCTGATATTTTGAATTTTTGTTAACAGCCTCTGCAGCACAGATGTGGTGTGAAGTGGAGTGATGTTAGGTGAATTATTGTATTCAGAGTTAACACGTATATAAATGGCAGTATCTCAATCACATGCATGTGTTTGGTCCTTTGGGCTCCAACACTTTCTCTTGGTGTTTGTTCTTGTTTCTCCTGAAACTGTAGCTGGATGATTATTTTTTAAATTGAATTTATTTATTTGTTTTTTTTCTCTTGTACGGCTCCCTGCTGCCAGTGAGTATTATATTATCTTATCCAAACTTGGATAGACTACTTGAAAAAAAGTGAATGAGACCTCCTTCAGCTGAGAAGGAGAAGAAAGAAGATTATAGCTGGCGTGCAGATCAGTCATATGGTAGCACTTCAGTGATACGGCTGGGAGATTGAAGAGTATGTGTGAGAGAGTCTGCGTATCTATGTGTGCGGGGGGGAGGCATCAACTTTGACAATAAAAAATGAAGTGAAAAATAGTAGAACATCAAAGAAAGAGCCAGACGGAGGAGGAGGAGGTGGGGAATAGTGTTCTCAGAAATTGCAAGTTTGCCGAGTGTTATCGGCTGGAGCGATGAGTAACTGCCTGCACTGTCAAGGTCAAATCTTGGGATCTGGGATCTTTAGCAAGTTGTTAAACCTGGCCGAAGTTCAGTGCTAAAAAAAAAAAAAAAAAAAAAAAAAAAGACACAATCAAGAGGGTGTCGCCCACTTTCCCCTCTCCCCCCGCTGCTGTCACAGGCTGCAGCGAAGCCATCGCCACGCTCTGATTGAAATGAATAGATGCTGGAACTTCCTGCTTCTTCTCCCACTTCCACACATGGCTAAAGCAAACAATGCAGCTGTCCTTGTCCTGTCAGATTGTATTGTTATTGCATGCTGGGCAGGCAGATTGGAGTGTTATCGCAGTCTGTCCATGTCATACCATTTTTTTCCCCACTTGTTTTCAAGATGATTCAGGATGCCTCACAGCAGCACACACTGTACCGCCACTAGGTCAGGCTCCAATAATCAAAACTACTCATTCACTTCAAGCTCACATGCAGGTGTGTTTAGGTCAGTTAATTATAATTACTTAGTTTTCATGTTATTTTGACAGTTCTGAACATTTGTATAGATTCAGATGTACACATTTGACATTGGGATTTCAAACACTAGGAGGCAGTAACACCAACAAAACTAAGCTGAGGTCACCCCTTGGGTTGTGGACTTTTGAAGACAGGAGTTTAGCATCTGAATGTGGCCATGTTGGTTTATTTGTAGCCAGAGGTGACCATATATGGATATGAAGGGAGGCGTGAGGACGTGGGTCTGACACTGAAACCCGAGGACGCTGTCCAATAAGCTTCGAATTCCTGCCTGGTCTCAATGGAGAGATCAAACTAACCACCTAAATATTCCTTTTTTTTTTTTTTTTTTTTAGATGGACTACCAGGTCACTGATAAGCTGATACATCTACCGACATCAGAAAGACTTGTGGGAAAAATATATTGACTGAGTCATGATTGAAAATTGAAAATTTTGAATTGCAGGTGTTTTTTGGAGACTCCATCTAGTGGCCATCGAGAGTACTACTTTTTTTTGTATTTGCTACATTTTGGAGACCTGGTTGCTTCATCCATTTCTCTCAACAGTCTCTCATGTGTTGTCTGCTGGATGTATAAGTATGTGTGTGACATATGGTGCTTGCAGAGGAAGATAGATAGATAGATAGATAGATAGATAGATAGATAGATAGATAGATAGATAGATACTTTCCAAGTCTGTTTGTCTGAACAGAATAAGTGAAGTGCAGCATCCTGTCAATCATTTGACATCTATGAAAATGAACAACTCAACTGTTAATGTTATTCCACCACAGCACAATTTTCCAAAACAGCTCCAGGCTCACTGTTTCTGTGATACTCTATGATTTAACAGCCTAAGGAATAAAAGACTGTTAACTTAATAGCACTATAACAGGAGCAGTACAGCACATCTCTCTGTAGAAGTAACAACACTGTGTGGCTTTGTGTTTCATTCGTCATTCCTGTACCACTGCTCACAATAGAGCTAAAACAAAATAAAGGATCTTTATACTGCTGGCGCCATCCTGAGGTTTTGGTTTTTGTGGAATAAAAATTGGAGCGATTACCCTGAAATTTGGTACATATATAAATATATCTCACAGAATGAATGACTATTAGCATTTTTCTCATATTGCTAGCACAACAAATTTTCCCCTATATGAATATAAAATATGTTGTAATTCCCCTCCCACCATCTCGGAGGTGGTAATCCTCAGCTTGGGAGACATGGGAGAGTCGTCAGCGAATCCGTATAACCTGTGATTGCCAAGCTATATAAGCTGGCATCTGCTGTTCATCATTTATCTTCCATCCACCTTTTTGTTTCTGTATAAATTTAGATAAAGTTAATTTCAGGAAATCTCTTGTGTGATCTCCCTCATTTGTCACTTACTTTGAGCCAGTTTGAGACAATCTTAAAATCTTTGCATCACTTAATGATTCAGACTCTGATTTGGTGGACGCACTGTTCTGGGTGGGAATCTCAGTTTGGGCCTTTCTGTGTGTGGTTTGCATGTTCTCCTGGTTTCTGTGTGGGTTTTGTTCAGGTACTCTGGTTTCCTCCCAAAATCCAAAGACATGCTGGTTGTTACTCCAACTTGACTGCAGGTGTTATCGTGAACGTGGATGGACATTTGTCTCTGTGTTGGCTCTGCACTGGTCGGGCGATCTGTCCAGGGTGAGGCGGCTCTCACCCATTGTCAGCTGGGAAAGGCTCCAGCACCCCAGCATCCTGACTGGATAAGTATAGAAGATGGATAGATGGAAGAATTCATATCAAATCAAATAAAACTTTATTTATATAGAGCTTTTCATACAAAAGAGTTTGTAGTCAAAAGTGCTTTACACATAAAACAATCCAACCACCTGCCCGCAGCCACCAGGCACCGACCCAGGGCACC
>OOFC01005950.1:0-10758 GCA_900323345.1 Pseudochromis fuscus
GCTCTTCACAGCCGGATACCGGAGCTCCGCTGCCCTGGTAGGTAGTGATGGGTGAATGAAGCCTCGTGAACAGGGTTGGGCATCCAAGGTTTAAGGCGGTTACGATACGCATCTTGATACAATGTCTGATTTGCGATACGATACAATTCACACACAACGATACAGAGCGATTCAGCACAATCCGGTTCAACACAGTTCATGTGGTGATGGAAAAGACTGTGCTGTGCGAGTCAATGACCTGGATTATTTATTTAGTCAATAAAACCAAGACTTTTCAAAAACTGGCTCTTCTCTGAGAGCTTGAGTGTGTGTTTTAGGTTTACAGTGATTCACATATTTAAGTATCCTCAAAATAAACACGAATATTTAGGTGCAATATATACAAATAAACAATTTTCACTATTTTTAGTCAGAAGAAGGCTCACCAGTGAACAGCTGAAAGTGATTTCTTTCATGAACTATAAAAAGGGTCAAAAATGGTCATCCTCGTTAAATCCAGTATTCATCAATGGTGCAGGTTTGAGTGCATCGGGGAGCTCATACTGTAGTTTGTAATGTACACATCTGCAAGTCTGCTATGCACATTATGTGGGTCGAAGAATCTAATCTAGAGATGCTTTTTTTTTTTTTTTCAATCAATCAATCGATTGGTCGGTGAGTGGGTGCGATTTTAGTCGACCAAGTTTTTCTTTGGTTCACTACAACCCCAGTGCACGCGAATGATCACGTATCGATACAAATCGGTTAATGTTCTTATCTCTATAAGCACGATACCATCTGTAGGTAGGATACAGTCTGTGGGCACGGTATAGGGCTGCAGCTAACGATTGTTTTAGTAATCGAATAAACTATTGATTACTCCATTGATTAATTTAGTAATCAGATAAGAAATGCTTGTCAAGATAAGCAGATGAGGGAAATGCCTGGTCCACAGGACACAGATACAGTACAGGCAGGTTCACAAGCATTTCTCTGATTTTCCACGACACTGTGCAGTGAACATTTGAATCCTGGTGACTGTGAACATGTAAACCACTGTAAACAGGCTCTTACCTGCCAAACAGTGGCAGCTCCATCCCTCTGGAGCCTGTTCTGCCTACCTCACATCTGCACATGTGCAGAAGTAGCTGCAAGTAAACAATAGCTGAAATTCTCCTGTAGTTTAATTTGTGATTTCCAGATAGTTGTGATCAGGAAAACAGCCTCCACTCTGATGGTGGAAACCTCTGACCAGCATTTGGCTGAATCACACAGATGAAGGTTGGAGTGGAGGTCAGGCCTTGTTGGATTTCCTTCACAGCTTCTCGAGCTGCTGTGGGTGGATGGTCTTCTTTGTACTAACTGTGCCTCTGTGGTCTTTTCCAGAGCATCACTCGGAGTTCAGCCAACTTCCTGTTTTGTCGCAGATCCCAGACGGCTCAGCAACGACTCTACTCTGCAGAGCCCAAAGGTGAGAGCAACAGAGAAAGAGATTTTCAGCTGTTGTTTGAGGTGATAACCGACTTGTCCCCAGATATCAAATAAGTCGTTCTGATGTAATTGGAGCTTTTCTAATTGTGTTTCAATCTGCATTTACAGCCATAGCATCTTTTTTCTCAGTTGTTAAGCAGCACAAACAGCTGAAAGCACAACGCTCGTCAAATAAAGTGACTCAGATCATGTTGATCACATCAGCCAATCACAGCAGGTGGACATACATCAGATGTTGATGGTTGTTGGTGTGGGTTAGTGGTCCAAAGGAGGAGAAGCTGTGCAGATGAAATTAATGGTATCGAAATTAAAGAGCAGCTGCTGATGACCTAACAGATGTTGTATCTGTGTTTCAGATGGAGGAGGAGGAGGAGCAGGAGGAGGAGACTGGTGGAGTCGAATGCAGAAGGTAAATTTTCTGAAATGATCCTGGAATCATAACTTCATACATCACACATACACTTGTTTTTAAAACGTGAAGCTGTTGGAAGGAGCTGCATTCATGGATAAATCTGTAAAATCTGTGATCTCCTGGACACCCAGCTCCACTGCTCACCTGCTCACCACCACCGTGAAGCTGACACCAAACACTGATCTTCACACCAGCTGAACCTTCAAGTGGCTGCATGTACCGCGTGATGTCACACCAGTCAGATAAAGTACATTTGTGTTGTTGTGGGCGAGCGGTGAGCAGGTGAAATCCATCACAGTTCACAAACACCAGCTCAAGGCTTTAGAGGTGTTGAAATTTATCCAATAATTGATGCATCGCACTGCGGACGGGACCGATGCTGCGTCGATGCAGAGGCCGACCATAATCCATGAAAACAGCCAGAACATGCGGTGGAAACAGCCTCTTTAAAACAGCAGCAGCGTTTTTCCTACAGCTGAATCCTTGGACTCACCGTCAGTGGCATCACCACCTTAGCGCTTGGTCACCTGCTGTGTTCTTCCTCAGGGTGACTTCCCCCGGGACGACAAGGACAAGAAGTACATCCTGATGGCCGTGACCGGGTTGGGTTTAGCTCTGTCCTACGTCTACTTCACAACCAGGAGCAAAGAGATCACCTGGAAGGACTTTGTCCACCGCTACCTGGACCAAGGCAAGGTGAGGACACTCTCACAGTGATGTGAGCCGAGCCATGTTTTACTGCTGCTGCGCCCAGACGCTGGCAGCTAACACGCTCGGGTGTTTAGCTGAATGAAAGTTTTACTCCTTCAGAAACAACGTGAACATTTTCATACATTTGAACCTGTGTCCAGGTGCATCGGCTGGAGGTCGTCAACAAACAGTACGTGAAAGTCGTCCTGCTGCCGGGAGCCGACGCTGAAGGGGTGAGAGCAGTGATCTGTGCTGACTGTGTGTGAATGATTGTAAAGGAAAACATGACAAATGTTCCTCATTTGGCCTTAAAAACAACATAAGAGGTGAAGTATAGAAGAGGAGAGTAGTGAATAGATTTTGTAGTCGCGCTCAAACCACCTGAACAGGCCCCTGGTGGGCGGTAGAAGTCACATGTCGTCCAAACGTTTTGACACTTTAACTTTCATAAAAGATTTAAAATCATCATGTGCACTGTTTAACCCTTTCAGCGTGGTGTTCGACAAACAGCCCGACCAGCCTCTAGTGGTAGAACTGTGTCGATGCGTCACGGACAGAGGTAGGGCCATATGCCACATTTCTGCATATGACTCCACCAAAAATGGTCAAGACACTTTGAAAAAAACTACAGGACAAGTTTCTAACATGGTCTACAATATATCAAAGATTGATCCGGATAAAGGAATAATTTCAGATAATATGATCCAGAATATGAAAAAATCCATCTGTGAAACTTGCATCATAAAAAAACAAATGAAGCTAGAAACATGCAACAGACATCTTTAAACAGCCACGACGCTGTGGAGCTAATATTGATATAAATAAACACCAGACTAATACTAGTAATATCTTTGGTGGAAGTCACAGTATGAAGGAGATGTTGTGTTGGTGGAGGTCTGTGCTCTCCCAGGGGTTTTCTAGTTTATTTATGCAAATGTATCCAAATGAAAGCAGCTTCCAGGAGACTGAGCAGCGACAATTCGTGACTTTCGCCATGATGGTGTGACGTAGTGTCAGCCCGGCGAGCTCAGTGTGTAGAGGATTAGTCTTTAAACCATAGAGTCATGGGTTCGAGCCTCATGTTGATCTTAATGGTTTCAATGTTTTATCTTTAAAGAGAATAATTAACTGTGTATATTCTTTGTGTTCTTAGTTTGTACCTGGGTGTGAGTCAAATGTCTGACTGGGAACTTTTCATGTCAATAATATTTAGCTTGATGCTCATGATACTTTTCTCTGGATTTATCAACAAATTTCATTCAGAGTTTTTGCTTGTGATGAATAAATACTGAACATTTCATGGAATTATCTTTATTATTACTGAAAATATGGCTTCTTGAATATGGATATACAATAATTGAATTAAGTTCTGAAAAATATTCAGTGCTGTACGTACTTATTTAAAACAGTATTCACTGCAGAAAGGGTTAAAACAAACTTCATGATGATCAGACAGGAAACACTCACAGCTACAGTTAGAAAACTCCTCACGTCATCCATCCAGTCCTCCCCTGTGAGTCCTACTGTGGGTTAGGTGTTCATCTGGCTGTCCGTCATGTGACATCACTCACCCAGCCCCGCCCTCTCACACACAGACACGCCCCACTCAGCAACGTGTTTAGTGTAGTCAGAGGAGAACCAGTTTCCTTTGTGACTGACTGCATTTGCTGAGGATTTCTGAAGTCCAGGTGAAATGTGATGTTCCGTGACCTGCAGAGATACGTCTGGTTCAACATCGGCAGCGTCGAAACGTTCGAGAGGAACCTGGAGACGGTGTACACGGAGATGGACATGGAGTCGTCACGGCGACCTGCTCTCGTCTACCGCAGTGAGACAGACAAGTGAGGTTAACACATCCACGGCGTGTGGTCTGTACAGGGAGGCGGGGTTTAGTATCATCTGTCAGGTTCCAGATTGTTCCATGGTGAGTGGCCCAAGTGGCAAAGATGTCCTCACCTACAACCACACGCAGGACAAATACTGTGTCCAGTAAACATCCAGAAAGAGGATGTAGAGTTTAGTCTGTAATCTGAAGCTCAGAGCGTCATGGAGGATGGACAGTAGTCCTGTTACTGGTCCAGCAGGGGGCAGTGTTACCTCTGAAGTCAGTGAGCAGCTGTGGGCAGATCTCAGTCATGTCACCAGGTCTTTAAAGAACCAAATAACAAAGAAAATTAATGGTTTTTGTCCATAGATGTAAAACTACATCCTGGTAGGAGTGGGACATTCACCTGTCCACATTTCTCTTTGCTGAAACTAGTGCTATCATGATTAAGATATTTAATCAGATTAATCACAGGGTTGCTGTGGATTGATCTCGATTAATCATGATTAAATATCATTACTTTTTAATCTATATTAATTGTGTTTCATTTTTGCATGAGGATGGTTTGTCGCAAGCTGGGTGATGCGTTAGCCAAAGTGCTAGTAGTATGTACTAATGTTTGTTTCGTGTTAATGAGGTATTTTAATCTGAAAGTGCTTCGGTGGAAAGAAAACTACTTCCTGCAGAGAGTCAGTCACTATTCTGTCTGGATATTTTTACACTCAGATTTCCTACAGAGAGGACCAGTACAGAGCCCCCTAGGGGACATTTGAGGAAAAAAAAAGGGAGAGAAAAAAAAAAAAAAATTCTGAGAAATTTTCTCGGAATCCCGTGTTAATAAGTCGGGATCCTGTGAAAGTGTTTTGTTAGCAATGCTGCTATGCTAATAATTTGTTTACTTCCGGTACTCAATAACGTCTGCAAGTTCAGAGTACTATTTACGACGCGACAATCCTTTCATATGCAGAATCCTCTTTAAATGTCTCTTGCTGATACAATATCCATGTCTGTTCAGAAGTGATGTTATGTCCTCATATGATAATCCACTCTCAAAATAAAACTCTATCAAACTTTCCCATCTTTTCCACTGTGCAACCTCCATTTTGAACTGACCCGGAAGTACCGGAAGTAAACAAATTATTAGCATAACAGCATTGCTAACAAAACACTTTCACAGGATCCCGACTTGAACAAACTCGGGATCCCGACGTATTAACACGGGATCCCGAGAAACTAAGTTGGGATCCTGAGAAAATTTCTCAGGATTTGGTTGTTTTTTTTCTCTCTCCCCCTTTTTTTTTCCTCGAATGTCCCCTAGGGGGCTCTGTAGACCAACGATGCTGTTTAGCATCCTCCATTTTTATTGGTTGGTTCTATTTCCTGTCACCACAGGATTAACTTCCTGTTGGTGCAGCTGTGATGGTGACTCCAGTGGACAAACTGCCTGAAATGCAGAGATGTTCAGAGTCACTCTGTGCTGGAGATTGCATTAAAATTATTATTCAGATGAATCATGATGGATTAATCTGATTCATGTGTTCATGTGTTTTTCAGCTGAATCCTTATTTCTGAAATTTTTTACTCCATGTCTGTGTTTTTGTACATTTTTGTTAAAAGGTTCTTTTTTAGTTCTTATTATATTTTTGTTTTATATTTGTGTAATTATTTGTTTAAATTCTTATTTCTACATTTGCTTATATTTCTGTATTTCTTATCCTCTTATTTTTACTTTTAGCACTTTCTTCTCTTATCTCTTTTCTAAACTGAAACACTGCAGACTGTAAATATGTGATGTGTGAAACTGACTCCCTGACTCCCGCCCTGCCGTCCTCACCTTTCCCTCTGCCTCCTCCCAGCTCCGTCCTGTGGAGCATCATCCCCCCCATGCTGCTGTTCGCATTCCTGTTCTACATGATGCAGCGAGGAGGAGGAAGAGGAGGCGGCGGCAGGAGGAACCTCTTCAGCATTAGCCAGTCCACGGCCAAGATGATGAGGGACAACATCCAGGTGAAGTTCAAGGACGTGGCCGGCTGCGAGGAGGCCAAGCTGGAGATCCTGGAGTTTGTGAACTTCCTGAAGAACCCGCAGCAGTATCAGGACCTCGGAGCCAAGATCCCCAAGGTGAAGACACCAACACACAGACACACTGGAGGCAGCAGGACAATCAGACTCAAACAATGTTGGAGTATTAGTGTTTGTTTGCATTTAAATGATTTGTGCATTTCAGTTTGATTACAGATGAAAGTGTTTTTATTTCCTAACTTCCTGTTGCAGAAGTTTTGCTGTTCTCGTTTCTTCCTCCGATGACTTTCAACCTTTCTGTTGCTCCTCTGATGTGAGCTGGTCTCAGTTCACTGTCCTCCTGGCTGTCGTTAGTTAAAGGATGTCCTGTGTGCTGTCCCAGGGTGCTGTGCTGTCCGGTCCTCCGGGGACGGGGAAGACTCTGCTGGCCAAAGCCACGGCCGGAGAGGCCAACGTCCCCTTCATCACCATCAACGGCTCTGAGTTCCTGGAGATGTTTGTGGGCGTGGGCCCGGCCAGGGTGAGCGGTGGAGGAGGCCTCACCAGGTAACCTCTGTTTCCACTCAGAGAGCCGCCGTGTGACTGAGCTCTCTCCTGTGAAGGTCAGGGACATGTTCGCCATGGCGAGGAAGAACGCCCCCTGCATCCTCTTCATCGACGAGATCGATGCCGTGGGGAGGAAGAGAGGAGGGGGGGACTTCGGGGGACACAGCGAGCAGGAGAACACCCTGAACCAGCTGCTGGTGGAGATGGACGGTACGGTTCATTCAGAACCACAGCTTGTTACCAAAGATTAATTTGAACATGTTTAATATTGGTGAACAGAACCTGCATTGGATTTACCGTATTTTTCAGACTATAAGCTGCTACTTTTTTCTGACGCTTTTGAACTTAAACACCGGTGGTTCTCATGTATCGGCGGCACGAAGCTCGTTAGCTTTTTACAAGCTAGCAAGCTCCGCGCCACCGATACATTTAGCCTCATGACATCAGACCCGGTCAGAGTGGACCACATGAAACTGTTCAATAGTCCGGAAAATACGATATTTTGAATTCATTCAGACTCATGGACTGGACGTGTTGTGTCCAGTCTTACAATGTTTCAGAAAGTGTAGTGGGTCCTGAGCTGTAATTGTTTTTCTTTGCAGGTTTTAACACGGCCACTAACGTGGTGGTCCTGGCTGGAACCAACAGACCGGACATCCTGGATCCTGCACTGATGAGACCAGGACGCTTTGACAGACAGATTTTCATAGGTAGGAAGACAACGTCTTGAAGCTGGAGTGTTGGAGAAATCTTTGGTAAAGCTGTAGTGGAGATGGTCTGTCTCCCTCTCCAACCAGGAAACACTACCACAGTGATCGTCCATGTCTGTCCTCACCGTCCTTCACTTTCTTTGTTAGACTGTAGTCCTCCCTCTGAGCACTGAGGTGGACTGGGGACACATGGGTCCTCAGAAACCTATCGGTGTACAGTTTGTCTGTATTCTGCTGGCAGCAGGAAGACCTTATGATTCATTCACCAGTGATGCAGCAGTGGTCCTGAAATTTGTTACGACAAATTTGGAGTTTGTCTTTAATAATGTGATGAAGTGTGAACATGGCTGTGAAATGAACCACAGTTGTGTGGTACCCAGGTCTTTGTTTGCTCGCTGTCCGACTGTCCTGGCAGAATGACAGCATGTCAACCATAGACTGTGTATAGAAGTGGACACAGCAATCAGGGGGGAAATATGACACCAATGAGAGATTAAAAAAGTGTAGTACCACCAACAGCCAGTAGGTGCTGCTCCAACTGACTTCAATTCAAAAATCCTCATTTTCAATCCTCAAATATTCAGTCAATACATTTCTCCACAAGTCATTCTGATGTCATCAGATAAAGTCAACTCTTCTTCTCAGAGATCTGGGGGGAGGAGTTAGGGGCGGGGCTAGTCTGATTGACAGGTGGTCCATCTGGGAATCATTTATCATTAAGGAGATATTAGGCTGAGAGAAGGGGAGGAGTTAGGGGCGGGGTTATTGAGACCAGCCCTGTACTCTAGTCTGATACAAGGTTAAGGGTCAGTCCCGCCTCCTCACTCCTCCCTTCATATCCTTATATGGTCGCTTCTGGCTCCAAGAAGCCAACATGGCAAATACCAAACCACAAACCAACGGGTGACGCTACGTTAGCGTCTTCTGTTCCGTGTACAGTCTGTGATGTAAACGTACAGACTACAGGGGCGAGCACACATTGTTACCATGGAGACAGACTTCTTCTTCTCTCCCTTCACTGGTGCAGTGCTGCCCCCTGTCCTCCACAGGAACAATGGGATTTCTACAGTGGTGAGATTTTCTGTTTGAAATGTGAAGATGTGAAGGAGAGACGCTTCCTTCTGTCCTCTCAGGTCCTCCGGACATCAAGGGCCGGGCGTCCATCTTCAAAGTCCACCTGCGGCCAATCAAACTGGACACCAACATGGACAAAGACGCTCTCGCCAGGAAGATGGCCGCCGCCACAGCTGGATTCACAGGTTAGCACCGGCTGCATCATTTACCACAGTTCAATGTCCCAGTGACAGGAGACCCTCTGGACACTGAGGTGACATCACAGAGCTGAGGTCACGTCCCGCAGCAGAGACAAACCTGCCGGGTCAGTGTGAGAGTTCAGGTTCTACTGACCGCTGTCATTCTCCCTGTGACTGAACCAGGAGCCGACATCGCCAACGTCTGCAACGAGGCGGCACTGATCGCCGCCAGGCACCTGAACCCGTCCGTCAACGCCAAACACTTCGAACAGGCCATCGACCGGGTCATCGGAGGTCAGTGTGACATCACAGGCAGCCTGTGATCACTCTCTGATGTGTTGCACTATTTATTTTGCGTCACTGATATTTTTAATGTTGGACAGTAACCAAATGTTACTGTGTGAGGTTTGTGGAGTCGGGTTTCATCCCTGTGGTTATCTTTGTGTTTCCAGGTTTGGAGAAGAAGACCCAGATCCTGCAGCCCACAGAGAAGAAGATGGTGGCGTATCACGAGGCCGGACACGCCATCACCGGCTGGTTCCTGGAGCACGGCGACCCTCTGCTCAAGGTAGAAACCCTGTCTCATCACTGCACACCCTGATGAAGACAGGAAGGAAAATCTAACAGGGACGTGCTTTTTGTGTTTTTGGATCAGACATAAGAGACGAAAGAGGAATTTGTTTTGTTAATTTGCATTTGAGCATTTTGATTTTAAACCTGGACGCCTCTCCCTCGCTGACTGTGTGACTGTGTTGGGAAGAACAGAATTAAATGAGGCCTGAAAGTTGTATTTCAGGCCAGTGACTGCTTCTGTCTGTGGATCTAACCCTGACCTCCGGGTCGTTTCCCTGGAAACAGTCTGGTTGGCTGCAGTGTTTCTGTATCAGCATCTGTACGTATACAGCAGCTCTGCACTAAAACCACAGACTGTGTATACAAAGACTAACACTGATGCTGAAGTGCAACAAGGTGTAATACCCCCAACAGCCACTAGATGCTGGCTCCAAAAAGCTCCTGTTCAAGTGAGACTAGCACTGAACTCCAGTCTCATTCACATTGGACAGTTAGACCCGCCTCCTCACTCCTCGCTTCATATCCAAATATGGTCACTTCCTGCTCCAACAACACGTTCAGATACCAAACTCCTGGATCAGGATGAGTCCACAAACCAGCAGGTGTCATCACGTTAGCGTCGTCCATCTAAAAGCAGCCTGTGGGCTCCATGTAACAGACGGCGCTGTCCGTGGTGCTGAAACAGCAGCAGAGCAGTGGTCACATGTTTCTCAGTCATTTTGTTTTTGATACATAAAAACTAAACAGGAGGTAAAAAAATAGAAGCAGCTGATGTAACAGTCCAACCCACACGCTTTTATTTTGGAATCAGATTTATTGTGTCTTTGTTGTCTCACTGAGTGTTAGTCCTCAGTATCCCACCACAGGTTGATCATCCAGCACAGAAATATAAATTATAATAATATAATAATGTGACATGAAACAATGACTGTCACCGTCCTCGTCAGCTGTCCACCTGCTGCTGGTGTAGAAAACAAGCGTGTCCTCTGTGTGCAGGTGTCCATCATCCCTCGGGGGAAGGGTCTGGGCTACGCTCAGTACCTGCCCAGAGAGCAGTACCTGTACAGCAGGGAGCATCTGTTCGACAGGATGTGCGTGATGCTGGGAGGCCGCGTGGCCGAGCAGGTCTTCTTCGACAGGATCACCACCGGAGCTCAGGACGACCTCAAGAAGGTCACGCAGTCCGCCTACGCTCAGGTACGCCGCCTCTTTCTGACCGCCTCACATGGAGCAGGAGAGTCCCGTTCCCATGGTGAC
>OOFC01005957.1:5807-28307 GCA_900323345.1 Pseudochromis fuscus
CCCATAACTGACCGTCCTGCTCTCTCCTGAAAAATAAATGCTTACATTAGAGATACATCTTGCTTTATTTTCCTGGCTGAATGTGATGCACTCTCCGACTCTTTCTATCCTAATGATCTCCTCCTCCTCCTCCTCCTCCTCCTCACCACACACATGAACATACACAATCTAACACACACCAAAACGCTCTCACATGCACAAACAAACAAACAAACAAACAAACAAACACAAAGCTATAGCCTGACCTGCTTTTCCTCAACAGGAGGGCAGCTACAACAGGCACCATGCCAGGTAAACATCCTCAAGCCTTGTGCACTCACTGCAGAGGGTAAAGCTCAATGCTGGAAACACACTCTAAAATACAAGGAATAGTCAATTATGTTTAGGACTGGGAAGACTTTCTTAGAATATATATTCCTCTTACATGGCCCTCCTGCTGTATTTAGAAAAAAATAAATAAAAATAAAAAAAAAAACACAAGTTGCTGCATTTTCTATCAAGGTTTCTGCTGTAACACAAAGTCATAACACTTCCCCCTAGAGGTGATGATTCAAATGTATTAAGTCTCTCAAAATGAGAGGATTCACCTGCAGACTGCGGTGTGTCCTTCTGCACTAACTATCCTCCACACGTAGTACACCCTCAGGCATTCAACCTAGGGCCACAGACAACTCCCCTGTCTGTCTTTCCTCCTTCCCTTTAGCTGACAGGTTCTTCGACTGCTAAGCTCCAACACGGACCTCTGTGTTTGTGATGACTGTGCAGAGCAATCAAGGGAGGGAAAGAGAAAGAAAGGAAAAGCAAGAGGAGGGATGATGATGAAGAAGAAGAAGAAGAGGAATACGGACGGTGAAGAGGTAGAGAGAAACAAGGACATCAACAACGTGTTCTCACAGAGAGATGACCCCTGGCCATCCCGAGGCATCTGGTTTATCTGGCTGTCTGGGTAAGCCACGCACACACCTAATGACTCCAGACCGGTCCATGTCCCATAGGTTTTTTTATCCCGGATTACGGATGGGGAATGACAATGGGCTGGTAAACTACTGTGCCGCACGTCTAAGAGCTCATATCAGACAAGGAGTTCTCCATGATGAAAAGACCGGGGCGAGTTGAGACCAAGGTTCAAAGTTACTGAGAAGTTCCTCCATTTGTACTTGTATTCACACGCTGATATTTGTAACACAGCTTTAAGATACCTACATTTCCGTTGCTGCCGTATCGCTAATTTGTATGCATCATAGATAATTTATTACTTCTCAAGACGAAGGTCAGCTATGCCCATAACTCCGACTTACGCATAATGTTGGGGGCCAACACTGAGATGTAGTTTGGACTCTAACCTCCCCTTTCCCCCTCATGTTGCATGGCACTGCTGAACAGACCTCAATCTACTTCTGCGGTGGAGATTAGTAATCATCTAGGGTCTTCATATTGATGGCTAGGCTCAGCTTGTTTGCATATTTACTGGCCTCAGAGCCCAGTCGCCTGAGGTGAGAAGCAAATTACATTTCTGCTTACCCCCACGCACACAACTCTCTCACACTCTTTCGATTTCTATCCCTCGTTTTCTCCTCCTCTTTTTTTTTTTCACCAACCTTGTTTCTCTTAACATGCTGATCAGTCATCTTGCGGTAAGCATCCTTGCCTGCCCTGGTTGCATCTGAATAGCGGTCTCATTTGGCTAACATCATCACAGCGTAATCTTGTTGGAGAGAGCAATCAGTTTACTTTGGAATTAGGTATTCCGTTGGCGGGCCCAGAGAGAGGGAAGGCTCACAGGGTTTAAAGGATGCAAACGAAAGCATGCTCTCCAGAATACAGTCTTGAGCCTGATTGGGTGATAACAACCTACACAGGCTCCATGTGAGAGTAATGAATGGCCAATGGGAGGCCTGAATAATAATGCAATTGGATTAAAATCCAATCACAAGATGGTTTTGTCTGTTGACTTTGTTTGTGGGGTATGTTCTACAAACCAAGTTCATGATGAGAAAGATGCATCATGCTTTGACTGGGGGCACATAATGTCCTAATATAAAGATTACCACTCTGTTTACTACAGCCCAATCTCTCTTGGCTGTCAGTCAGTCTTGCAGGATTTTGTTGATCTGATTTTATTGCGCATGCATCGCATATAGAATGAGCGTCGCAACAGGATGAAGTGATAGTAACAGTAGAGGTTCTTCGCCGTCTTAAATCAGCGGCTTATTCGGAGAATGGCTGCCACAGGTGGTGAGTTACTATTTAATCAGGGATTTTAATGTCTCAGTTTATCGCAGGGACATGTACCAAGCTGGCACACTCTGCAGCCTTTCGCAGAATCCCAGCCACTCATTGGGAGGCCATCTCTTAGGAGAGGCTCTCTGATCAAATCGATTGACTCCTCCAGTATGATTGATCAGCCAGACAGGTTGGAGGTGGAATAGATTAGATGACCTTTACATTCTCACTTGTGTTGGACCCCCCACTGTCCACTGCTCTTAACAGTAAGAGGACATCTCTGTATTACCTGACAACATGGCTCTACTGTCTAACACTCTGTACCAACACACGCTGTTCCCTCTGCCACGGCATAGTCCAGCTGGTGGCCTCGGAGACCTTTAACGACACCCATCCTGCCCATAAAAGTAAATTTATGAACCCACCTTCCAGTCTGAAAATGGCAATTAGCACTAAGGAACAAATGTGTTACTTCACATGATATTTGAGAATCCCCGTCCTTGTGTGTGGCTTAACTTCCCATATCCTGAAGTATAGGAGTGGCTGCTCCACAGAGCCCCATAGCAGCCCCCACCCAAACACTACCCCCTAGCCAACAAAAACAACCCCTGGGAGGGGTAGAGGAGAGGGGGGGAAATGTTGAGTCGGTGATAGCGTAGCCCCAAAGCTCCTAAACCACAGTGGCTAGCAGGATGCCGTCACAGCTGGCTCTGCTCCTTCCTGTGGGCCCGCTCCACAGAGCTCAGCCTGCAGGGAGACATAAACCTGTCGGACTGGTCACTCTTTCCACCGCCCTCCGTCTCCCTCCTTCCTTTCCTCCCATTACTGGTAAGTTTGGCAAAACCCATCTAAGGAAAAAGCCCTATGGGGATCAATGTGCAGTACGTTTCCACACAGACAAAAAAAAAATCCTATGACCTTTTCATTAGGGAGTATTGACGAGTACAATTTAAAAGCCCGTAAACGTTTCTTTTAGGTGTCTGCGGATGAGGCACATGTTGATTGGTGAACCTCTCTTCGTCTCAAACCCACGTTACATCCTCTTGTTGATTATCATAGAAAAACATGCCACTGAAAGCTCTTTGGCATTTGATATGCTAATACAAAGTGTTAATTACAAACCGAGTGTTTGTTCATGTTACGCTTTTGACACGATTATTTATAAAATCAAACGAGAGCAAGCGAACACTCATTTGCCACGTAACACACTAGACACCTGTTACGGTGTCATCTGATCAAAGAAAATTGGGATACAGTAAACAAATGTACAAAAAAACGCTAATCAAAAGATGCTATAAATTAATGAGACACATATAAAACAAACCCGTGATTGAACTATGCTGATTCAGAAAAAAGGAGAGGCAATAACCTTGACCTTTTCACATAGCATCTGCTAGTAGATTTAGCCCAGAATGTCCATAAAGTTTTTAAAATACATTTTTGCCTCCTCTTTGTGCCTAGTTATGTTTCTCTGTATCTGCTTCATCATTATTCTGGTGAGCAGTCCCACGTTTGAAAGAGAAAAAAGAAAATCATTTGAATTCTGGGGACCCAGAGGAGAGTGAGCAAAACCCAGAGGTAAGATCCAAGCTCGCTCTCCGTGCCCTTCCGTTGGCTGCCTACCTGGTAAACATCTCCACAAGCTCCTTGCTTTCAAAACACGTCAACCGGTGCCTATGTACTTTAGACTGGCCGGCCAAGCAGGAATTGAGACTTTATTTGTTTTTTACTTTTTCCTGTCTCTCTTCCGAGCCACCGCACATAACCTGTCTGGCATTAATGATGTTGTTAATAAAATGCGGCTGGTCTGTGGGTGGATTTGCCTGGCAGGCCTGGTGCCTGTCCTTCTCAGAGATAAGCCCACTGCTGGCCTTATCTACCTCCCACAGCCCCACCCAGCAGTGCCGAGCACTGGACACACAACCAGTCAACTCATCACTGGCTAATTACCACCTCTGACTGCCTTACAAAGCAGGCCTGGACTCACATTGCTGCTGCTGCTGCTAAGATTGGCTCCTTTACCTTGACTGTGTCTCTCTCTCTCTGCTTCTTTGTCTTTTATACACGATCCCTTTTTCTCTCTAAACTTCCCCCTTGTCCTTGTCGCAATAATTTCACTTGTCTCTCCCGGCTAGTTTTGTCCTCTTCTTCTGTATTTTATTTGTCTCAGCCAACAGGCTATTTTGAAAAATACCCAGTAAGTACAGAGTTTTATGTCTGTATTTTCCAGCTGTCACTCGGAGAGGAATATTGCTCCAGCTTCACTGTGGGTGGTCAGGTAAATCCTCTGTGTACCTTGCACATATGCCTGTGCATCTTAAAAAGGACTAATGTCATTTATGTTACAGTTTCTCACTAAGAGCTTAAGCCGTTTGTGAGCTGGAGTCAGTTCAATCTCATAGCTTCAGCAGAGCAGCCGAAGTCACTTGTGTTACAGAGGGAGGGAGCGGTTTCTTTTATTCAATTGTTTTCCACTTCCACGAGCGTGTGCCAAGGGGGAGGAAAGCGCCGGCTTAACACGCTCTGCAATTCAACACGGCCAGACGCAGTCCTATTAAGATTTAATGTGCCATTCTTCTGCTTGTGCCGCTGAAAAAGACTTGCAGGCTGAGGAAGAGAGTGAACAAAGAGCAGGCAGAGCCAGGGCCAGGGAGAAATGAAGAGAGTGTAAGAGAAACCGAGACAACCGCTCCATGTGCCGGTCATTGTCACACAACTGATGTCAGTAGTTTCAAAGGGATGATACATAGCGGAGGGGGACGTAACAACAGTGTCGTCGATATGGTGTTTTCACTGAGTGCATGTAGTTCTGGCTGAGCACTCGAGATTATCTCTGCTTTGTCCACATGTCATCACTGCTATTGTGGCTACCTACTTAAGAAAGAGGTCAACTGGATGAAGTCACAGCATGTGTTTAGCCTCTCGGGCAATGAATTATGTGTCGTCTAAAATGCAAAGTGCAAGCACGCAGGTGCTGCGAGGGAGCGTGTGTGTGTGTGTGTGCGCGCGCGTGTGCTCGTTAATACGTGTCTGCATGTGTATTTGTGTGTTTGCATGCCTTAGCGGATGACTGATTGAACAAGCAAACACGTGAGAGTGTGTTAGACAGAGGGGGATGTGGATGTGAGGAAAGCAAAGAGCGCCGGCCATCGCCATTTGCGCCGTATTCACACAAACACCAGAATAAAAACACGGGCTCCTCTTTTCTTATTTTGATTGTTTTCCTGCAGAAAACGCAGCCCTCGTCTGACAAAGACCAATAAATACTTTATACAGTGCATAATGTGTGCGGTGTGAAGCACAGGGGAGAGAGAAAGAGGGCGTCCTCACGAGGGCATATGCTTTGAATTCCTAATGACACTCCTGTTAACGTTACTGGCACTGTTGCACAAAGCGGAAACGCACGGGGATGCGGTGCCATGGAGTCAAACATCTACTTTAATACTACCTTTCTCTGCCTCTCGTCCTCCCCGCACCTACTTTTCTGTCTCCCGTAGACACTCACACAGAACATGCCCCCCACACAAACATACACAGGAAAGACTCAAGCCCAATTGTGAGAGCTCACTCTAGCATGAGGTCTCTTTTCAGTGGCTGCGTTGTGCCAGAAGTAGCTATTCTCCCCTGACCGCCTCTCCTCCTTTCAAAGCCTTGTAATCAGTGTGCTGCTCTTTGTACCAGGATGTCGCAAGACACCCAGGCAAAAACACAGCAGAATTTCTGATGAACGGCAGTGGCTCAGAGTTCGGCTAATCAGGTCTTGCTCATGTCGCTTTCCTCTTATGTGAGCCCTTTTGAAGCAAATAAAGTCTTTGCAGTTTGGCACATTCTTCTTGGCAGCCACAAAGCAGCTGTTGGATCAATACACAAAGTTCGCTGAAAAAAAAGAAAACAGTATAACCAATAGGAGCCTGTTGGAAACAGTTAGTACAAAACATGGACTGCCAGGAGCCTGCTCATAGTTGAGGGTATTACTGAATGTTTCCATGCTGCTGACCCAAAGACTTGATGTAAATGAATTCAAACACTTTAAACAAACATGTCGTGGTTAGGAATAGAAAAGGGAAAACACATAAGAGCGGGTTTAAGAAATTTGTCTGCTTCCCCGTCGTAAACAGAGACTTCATATTTGAAATTTGTTTAAACTCTTTCTATCGTATTTGCATCCCCTGCATTGTGAAGGAATGTTATTGTTTTCCACTGATATTAGTATTTCATTTGTATTTTTCTCATAAATCTGAAATGTATTTTATTGAAGCTGAGTGCATTTTGCAGGGTCTACAGGGATGAAGAAAAGGGGAAATCTACATAATATAAATCCATATATGGCCCAGTTATCTCTCTCTCTTTCTCCGTTGCACCCTCTCTGATTGATTCCTTTATCTGAGGGAAGCAGAAGACATGCTCTGTTTGCTCGCACAGTGGCCGGCAGGAAAACAGAGAAAGACACTTATTAAAAAGGTCATCTCACAGAGGGTTAAAATAGCAGGGCACAGATCTCTCTGGGGGGAGCAGCCATGCCCCTCCTCTAGTGAAGGACACAAGAAAAGGTGTTGCTCAAGGGAGCTGGACCCGTAATGAAAGAATGGCCACCAGCCTGACAGCCCATGTGTGCACTAGGCTATTCAAATACCTTCAGAGACACAGAATTGAAGAATTGACAGTGAAAGGCTGCGCGAAAATGCAATCTTTTGAATTAAACCCTGAGCTGGAGGTGTTATTTTTATTTACAGTGTGGGCTAGCTAGTAAACACAAGTGGAAATGAGATGAGGAGCAAGGTATTTCTTTGGCGAGCGGGTCCGAAGGCATGTTTCCTTGCCTACCACTGCAATCTCATATCTAGCATATGAACATGTCTTGTGCCAACTGAGAACAAAAGTCAAACTACAGATAGTGTTTCTCTTTCTCCGTGAAGGATCAGTAACAATACAAGGGTGTACAGACAATACAAGGGAGAGAGAGCGAGATAGTGAGACAAAGCATTTGTGAAGTGTTTTTGGAAAGGCCTATGGAATAGCTATGCCTCCAGCCTCCTGTCTCCTCCCTAGGGCAGCCTAAAGCCCTGTCGGCAGGATGCTGATCCCCACACGGAAACCTGATCCGCAGCCATCCTGGAGCCGGAGGGGGGGCGGAGGAGCGCTCTCCCCCCACAGAGCCCCTCCACTTCTGCCCCAGAGTTAAAGGGGTGCTCTGGGGGAACATTCTTCCAGCCCTGCCCCAGCCAGCCTCCACTCTCAACTCTCTAGAGGAGCATTCTTCCAGCCCTGCCCTAGCCTTCACTGGGATCTCCAGGGGAGCATTCCTGAAGCCCTGCCCCAGCCCAAGACGGGCTCCCTGGGGACGCATTCCTGCAGCACTCTCTCTCTTTCGCTCTCCCCATCTCCCTCCTTCTCCCTTGCTCCCTTTCTCAGGCTCTCGCCTTCCTCCGCAGTCCAGCATTAGCGCGATCAATAGCACCGATCGCATCGGGGACACGAGGCAATCCATACCCATGCGCTCCCTTAGCGCACTGCAGTGGTCACGGCTTAAGTGCATGGAAAGGTGTTATACCTCTGCCAGACGGGGAGAAGACAATGGCCGCCATTGATCGCGGTGACATGTAACATCTTTCTCTTTCTCTCTGTCCGTCGGGCGTGGTCGCCATGCAGTTAGGATCTGCTTAGACTTTACTTAGTGTGTTTTCCTCTCACAGAGAATAAATGAAGCCCACAGTAAAACAGGTGAGGGAGCGGGTGCACGGGGGCACGTCTGTTCCTGGTAATACACTGTATACGCTTATGGGCTATTAGCCGGGAGAGAAAGAGCTGAGATCTGTCAGCAAGCAAATCTCCATATGTGGATTGGTTCCAGTCAAGCTCTGCAATTTGTTTACCGAAAAATAAAACATTTGAAATCGTAAAAAATGGGGAGTTTAGCAGGTGCTGGTGGTTGATTAGGAAATGGTTCTAATAAAGGATCCATCTGTGAGTAGAGACTTGATGTAAGGCAGATTAATTGGTCATGGATGTCTACATAATGCCACATAGGAAATCTCCTCCCATATTCCAGAGAATACACAAACACGCACGCACACACACATTCAAAGTACTTAGTATGCCATCTAGAAGTTTCTTTTCTCCCACTGTGTTTGAATACTAATCGAGTGTTTCTGCACAATCACAATACCCTAATGGCAATTAGATTCTTTTGTTTGGTTTCCACAGGGGCTCTTATCCAAACTGTGTTTTTTTTTCATCATTGAGCAATTAAGAGTTATTTGTCCGTAAGATTGACATTTATAAAAGACAGGCTTAATTATAAAAAAAATATGGCTGAGTCAGTCATGACCGCACTGAAATGCTGCTGAACTGAGACGAACTGCCCCCGAATCAGACACACGAGTTGTTCAATCGTCAGAGTGTTACACAACCAAGGAAACACAATTAAAAGAGAATTTAATTCAAGTGGTGTTTGTCACCATATGTCTTTGTGTTTTTATTTTCCAGCTTCCATTAAACAGGCTGTCCACACATCGATGGAAATGAGTGTTACATTTAAATTTTAAAAAAAGGTGACAGGAGGTTGTGCACTTAGTTCCCCTCAAACCAGTGGCAGTAACGTGAACAGTGCATTGATTTTCACACCTTTGGTTCACTGGATGTCACTTTTTTTTTTTTTTTTGTGAACACACATGAGCACACCCTAAGCACACATACATGTAAACAAGCCCGTATGCACACACACACACACAAAGTGACGCGTTTCTGCTCGAATTTACATACACACACAAACAAACACACAACGCTGGGACTCTATTACAGTTATTGGAAAATCTTTGTAAAACTCATGGGATGTCTAACCTATAATTTGTGGTTCGCTGATTGTGGGTTGCAAAATATGAAATCAAACTGTGCTTGAATGTAAACAGAATAGAGACTAAACTGGTTTCCCCTCCACCGTCTCCTCAATGTTCTTTGAAATGATAAACAGGAGCCTCTGTGTTACATCAGAAACAGCAGTACCACCTTTTAGTTTACGTTCTGTTTGTGCCGTTAGGAACAGACGAGGTCTGTGCCCAAACACTGGGAAATGTGTGTCAGATGGTGTTTCTCAATACGGGTCCATCAGGACGTGTAAAAGAGGACAGCAAGTCCAGGAGAAGCACATGGAAACCTTCAGTTCACATCATTAGTTCTGTCTGCCACCTTGTCAAGGTATTTATAGTCCTATTCATCCATCAACAGGTCAATGACACAGTCTGCCAATGGCATCCTTCTCTTTCAGTCCCACTAGGTATTACTACTGCAGCGAGCCTGCACTGGGACCAGCTGAGGGACTTTCCTGGAGCACAGATTTGTTTCCAGTTGGTGGTCTGGTTACTGTTAGATCTATTAGCTGTATGTTATTAGCAATATAGTAGAGTGCTGTGTAAAATCTGAAAGAGACAAGGACACCATGCTCAGGCTATAAATACACTACTATTATCTATATGTAAGGACTCACTGTTTGTATGTATGTCATGTCAAGTGGATATTTATGTATGGCACTTATAAATAATGTGCTGTGTGTGTGTGTGAGGCCTGTGCAGTTGGATATGTACCAAAGAAACTGCTAGTCTGGTGTTGCGCTCCCCTTGGTGCAGTGTACTAACACACATAGTGTGGCATATTCTCTGGTGAAGGCGTAGAGCGAGTGTGGGAGTGGGAGAAGAGCTGAGTGGCAGAGTGGAGGGGAGGCTCGGTGGGCTGAACGTTGTTTACCTGTCAGCTGGCATTGATTAATCTTGTGTTCGGTGAGATCGCTCAGCGACTCGAACACCTGCCGGCAGCTGTCGCAGCTGTGCAGTGCAGGCTCCTCGTCCTCCTCCTCTCCCTCCTCTCCTTCCTCTGGAGAGAGCAGCCTCTTCCTCAGACGCCCGGTCTCACCATCCTCCGCCGCCCTCTCGAGGGCGCACTCTGGATCTGCCGAGCCACAGGAAATGACAGCACCACATAGTCAGAGGGGTGACCCACACAGTGAGGTACTACAGCTTCCTCTGGGTGACAATAAAATGGATTTCTAGACTCTGGATTTAATAAAAACAATAATAAAAGCTGTAATAAAAATGCAGGTTCAATTTGGGCCTCTGTAACTCAACCACTCATGCCATAACAGAAGTGTTGGGCAGGTGAGGGTGAGAGATATACAGGCAGAGAAGGTGGCACAATGCTCACACACACACACACACAAACACACACACACACACACCGCTGTTATTAGAAATGGTTTTACGTTGTGTTTGCCCTGCTTCACCCAAGCAAAACTTCAGTATATGAAACTAGACTGATGGGAATATGTGTAGTTAATAAATCCTGGATTGCAGTTTTGGCTGGACCAAAGAAATATGAAATTCTGCCAGTGAGTGCTGAATTGCATCAGTCAGCATCTATCAAAGGAGACAGACCTCGCCATATTATCCAGACGTATAGACCAGATCTGTGGATGTATGTATGGCGTGGAGCACAGTAAGACACACAAAACTGAGATTGGTGTGTGTTAGGCTGTCGTCACGACACACTTCCCTAAATTATTCAGCCTTGCTCGCAGGCAGCCGCGGGTCGCGCACATCAATATTCTTCAATCCATCTGCAGTTTTGTCTCTTGTTGGCTTTGTGCTGCAGCAGTGCCAGGGGTGGGCGACTGACTACCCTGAACCAGGACTAGGAACCATCTTTCAAATTACCAGTCTAATCTCAACTTCTTCACATGATGCTAAAATATTCTGACAGCAAATCAAAACCTTGCGTTGCTCACTCGCAGTGAACCATCTCTGCTTCAGAGGCACAGCAAAGCAAATGCAGCCTCGGCGTCTTATAAATAGGCAGCATGGCCTGCAGCCCTCTCTCTCCCCCGCTGTGACCATTACACTTAACAATAAGACTGATTAAAAGGCCATACTTACAATCAAACAATCATGTCACCCTGGTTAGGCATTGTGGGGGAGAAGAGTCTTTTCACTTCACTGGCAGCCATTTTAAGCCCCACTGATGCAAGTGCTCCTCAGCTTGTCTGGAAACTCCGGAGGGGAACGTTAGGAAAAAGCCTGTTTTTTTTTTTCGCCTCGCACACAGTTAACAGAGCCCGAGGACAAGGAGTGTGTGGTACCGATGTGTGCAGGTGTGGGCGTGCATGCACCGGGTGTACACACGCTCGGGCGGCCATTTTGAGTCTTGTAGGGTGCTCTGAAAGTGTGAAATTCCTTGAGGAAAGGCGTTCCAGAACTCATCAAGGCCACCCAGGATTTTTCCTTTCCCCCACTTGCGCCAAGTATTGATGTAACATCACACCCTCCATTGTCCTTCCCTCTTGGCGACTGAGGCTCTCGGAACATGCCCTCTAAAAATATCAGCACTGTGGTCCCCGGTGGGACCATGCAGAACAGAACAGAAGGTGTTTCAAGAAAATGAAAATCCCAACCCAATCCTCACAGATGCAGGCCTTTCTTGCTCTGGGGGAAACACTTCTGACTGAGGCCAAAAGCCACACAATATAGACTTATGATTCATCCACACACACACACACACACACACACACACACACACACACACACACACACACAATTCACAATATACACTGAAATGTGAACACTTCATGTCTTTTTTTTATTGGGTGCCTGTGGAGGAGGTTAAGACTTTGATTTCTTTTTTTTTTTTTTTTTTCCAAAGGCCTTCATGAATCATTAATTCCTCTAATATTACAGCTCGGTCCTATCAGAGAAAACAACTGATGGCTACATTTAAGCATTTTATGTTTTATCTGGAATAAATAATGCAGACGTATATCATTTTATTTTTCACATTAAGCTCTCGAATAAATTGAAATCACCAAAGGAAGAAGAATTCAGATGAGCATGAGTTTGATTTTCACTCCCTGGTTTTGTCTGGTTGTCGGTGACAAGTTGCAGCTACAACTTCCGAGCTGGGTCAGCGTGCTCGGTCGAGCCGAGTGACCTCCGGTGCACCGCTGTGATGCGGCGCTGGAAGTGTAAACTGCTACATGTTTGGGAGTGGGGGTGTTGAGGGAAGAGAGAGGAGGCAAGGGGGGGTGGTGGTTGACACGGCAAGGTCACGTCCAACCCTGGGATTAAAGAGCCACATCAATACTGAGGTTCCTGTGCCTCTGGGCCTCATACAGTAATCCATCAGATCAGGACATCCTCTTCTAGCAGTCTCTACAGGCTGGACAGCAGATCAATACCAGCATGCTTGGAATGGCTGACAATCACATGTGGAATATTGGGGGGAAGATATTGAGAATTTTTCATTATTCATTTTGGTAATCAGTTTGACAATGTTGGTACAGGGAGGGGAGGTGTGAGGAAGAGGCTACACTGATCCACGGTCTGATGAGGGCAGCTCCAAGTCTGGCGATCATAGCTGCGACTGAGAAATTATTCATGGGGGGGATATAATGAACATCTTACTGAGAGATTTCCAAAGATGAATTTTCAATCTTTATGGAACTAAAAGCACATTAATACAGTACTAATAAAATGTGGGAATCTGAATGGTGATTGACATCTTTAGAGGCGTGTAATATCTGTCCGAGTCCAAATCCATCCATCACACGCACACTTATGGTCTCTTACGGCGCCGAGTGACATTTATCATGCCACAACTTTCATCTGGTGAGTTGAAGAGTCTCCTGGACCCCCCACCCTTATATTATTGAATATTTCTGCTCTTAAATATTTATAACCTTTTAATTGATATTCTCTTCTCTGCTCCATTAACCCCACCAGGGACTCTTGGTCCCTAGCAGGGAGGCCTCCACTCATCCCCCACTGTCTGGCCCACACACTGAGACAGGTGGAGACACTGACCACAGGGAGAGAGGGAGGGTATGAACACCGCGACACAGCCTGAACTCAATATCATTTTAAAAAGTTAACTCTCACCGTGAACTCTGACTTTATCATCACCAGTGATTTTTTTTTTTTTTTTTAACCCTGAGCTAAAAGATGAATTAAAAAAAATAGACCCAGAAAAGTTGTTGTGGGTAAATTCTGAAACACAACATGTAACGGATGTCATCGTTTTAAACCGAAATCCCCTTCAAACTCAACACACTGAGCGCAGAAAGCACCACTGAGGGCGATGCTCTTACTTGCCTGTAGATACAGCGCGTCGAGCTCCATCAGGATAAACCCTGATGGAGCTTTATTCTTTGTGCAATAAAAGAACTTGATGTCGAAAAACATCATTACCACTGCACCCATCTCCTCATTTCCCCATCATTTTACAGAGATCCTGATCTTACGACGCCCCCCCCGCGACACACCTCCCCTCCCTGGCAAACCCACCCTACAACTACCCACCCCCAAGTTCGAATTAAGAATTTATTTTAACCAGCGAGCAGCTTCTGTCGACACGTGTCGGCAGGCCTGATCAAAGGTGAGCACGCTCCTTTATCAGAGTGAGGGAGGCTGTCAGAAATAGGAGGACATTAAGATTGAATAACCTTCACACGCTTGCCGGCACCTCATTATTTAAAAATCTAAAACTTTTGCCGAGCACCCACCATATATAGGTCACACTACGTTCTAATGCCACATGTGCCTCCAAGTGTATCCTCCTCTGTGTGGATGGGATTTGGGGCTCTCCACTTAAACCGTCACATCCACTGATCCCCCATCATTAAAGGATGTCATGATCCGACGACGAGGCGGTGAGCTTGACACTTGCCAGATTGTTAACGATCGTCAAAGAATTTACATAGGGGGAGTCTGCGTTCGCGTGGTCGGTGCGTGCAATTTGTCTGCTTCAGGTCCTCCAGATTCATAATAAGGACTAATTACTGTTTATTAATTTGACGCTTTTTGAAAAATCTGGAAGCGAATTAGCATCGGTGTTTGTTGAGAGCTTCCCAACGCAGAAGTGATGTGAAAAATATTTCCCCCACCTTGTTGTATATTACAAATAAACACGCGGCAAATTTATGAAAATTTTATAATGCATGCTGAGATAAAGATAAGAGTAACACACACACACACACATGCATGGAGAGAGGGAGGAAAGGTGGCAAACAATTACAGGAAGAGGAAGAACAAACAACACAGAGAGCACTACATGAAGGTGTCGGCACATATAATCACAGGTATACAGACGGCATCATCCACCATTAAAATATCTGCACCGGGAAAAAAAAAAAAAAAGACAGGAGCACACAAAGAAGAGTGGAAATCAAAGCAGCTGAATGAGAAACAACATTTGAACATAGCAAATGCTCTTTCTCTCCCTCACCCTGTCTCACTCGCTCTCTCACAGGGAGTGATAATATTGAACGGAGCGCCTTGCAATGCCATTAGTGCAGTAAAACATCAAAGGAAATGAATAATAGAGAATATGATTTTCTGAAGTGGTGGAGTGAAAGAGTCCTTTCCTCTTCCTGCTGTAGTGAAGCCCTGCAGTACATTGATCTGTGGGCAGCCTCAACCTCTGCCAGAGTCTCAGACGCCGCACCACTACGCTGCACTACTCCAGCACCTAGCCACCCAGATACCCCTTCAGATCTCCATAACTCTTCTGTTTGCCTCGGCCCGCTCCGCTTTGACAGGGCTGACGCGCTCGTCCAAAAAAAATAGCCTCAATCTGACATAGCCGAGAGCAAATAAGAAAGACAGAGGAGGAAAAAAAAAAAAGAGGGATGTATATATAAAAGAGAAGAAAAAGCACCAAGCATGTGGTTATAATTACACACAGGCAGCGCAGTGGTAAAGCCAAGCTGCAGATCTTAAGCCTGCTCCAGACTCTCTGGGTAAAAAAGCACACTGCCTCATTAAATCTCAGATATCACACTGTTCCTGCCCCTCTATACTATGCATAATACTGTCTATCTTTTAGAGGGCCTCTTTTGTTAGCATTTCTCCTTTGCCTCTGCTACGTATCAAACATGAATGAGAAACAGGATGCAGGGCCTGCAGAACGCCTCACAGAAGAGCACGACTAGGGGTCCTACTTATGAGGCAGATCTTGACACCATGTCTGATTAAGCCCTTAGCTTGTCAGAAGTCTAATGGCTATTGTGGCCCTGCCTGTCAAAGTGGCAAATGCATGAAAATCAGGTAAGCTTTTCCGCCGCTTTTCAATTTGACATCGTAAAGGACTTGTTTGGGCAGCGGTTTAACGATAAGGGCGAATTAGTGCCGTTACGATAAAGGCCTTGTGACACACGAGCGGCAGCGAGGCAATGTAAAAGTTGGAGGAATTGATGAGGAAGCTCGGGAAAGTTTACAGCCAACAAACAGCTCCTTTTCTCATTGACCATTCGTCAAGCTGCATCCTGAGAGGGGGGTTAAAAAATAAATCAGTCAGACGAAGTCAAATGAGGAAAGTGAGAAATTAATTTGTGCGCCCTCCTGATTTCTCCACAGGCAGACATCGATCATGTGGCGGCTGTCTCCCCTCACTCTGGAGATAGAGGTGGTGGAGGGATGGGGAGAGGGGAGATTCGTGTGTCTGAGGGGGTCGTTGTAATCAGGCACACTCATTAGCTCTGCTTTGGCTCTGGATGACAGGAGGTCTCCGAGGCAAGTCTGCCTCTTATGCCCAGTCCTTCATCCCTTCAGCTGGGGTGAGAGGGGCTAAGGAGGCGCTTTCTTTTTTGCAGAACCAGCCACCAATACCTCATCAATACACATTAGCTCAACAGATATTGGTCTGATTTTTAAACTCTAAAAAAAAAATCACAGCCAGTTCTGATCAAGAGTGACGGGTCAAATTGAGATGGCTGAAAACACCAAACAGCACTTTCTGACCAGCACTGACCTGCTTCTGTCTCAATAATCTAAAATCTACCTTTAAATTCCTGATAGATACGAAGTCATAAGTTTGCAAACAGATCATAACATTGCACGAATAGGCAGCTGAAGATGTCCGTCGTGGTGGTAAATGCAGCTCCTGTATTTCGCACAGGAGCACTCAGAAGGCTATGGGTAAATGCTGGACTAATGTGGCAGCCTCAGAGTACCCAGGGTCCCCAGCCTGCTGGGCAAAACCATCCATATCGGGTTTAAAATAACCACGCCTGAGACTTAACCTTTACCAGAGACAAATGAAATGAAAATATACAGTGTGGTGCATCAGGAGCAGGCTTCATTCATAGGGGGCTTTCTGCTAGCCTGACCTGAATTACCGCTCTGTTCCTGGAGGGCCACTGTGAATGGCACGCGTGGAGACAGGACACATTTATCTGGGTAGCTCTATTCTACATCATACAGAGGGTTGGGAAACAAAAAAAAAAAAAAAAAATGCAAGAACACACAGAAACACAAGGACAGCTATAAGCACACCTGCATGCATGCACACAAACAAAGAAGCCACTCGGCTCTGCCCTCGGCTTGTAAAAACACACATGCAGTTTACAGTACGAAAACCTCAAAAACAGGAAACACATACTTTATATCATTCTGGGCCCAACAAAGATTTTACAGACAGACGCACGCACTCACACACACACAGACACATGATCCACTTTCCAGCCGAAAATGATGAAATATGAAATGGAGCATTACCGCTTGGAATGGCAGTCTGCCCAGGACTGTGCTGGTCCTCTGTCACATTGTCTTCTACTGCCAGAAAAAAAGAGAAGAGGGAGAAATAAGAGGGAAAGAAACAGTTAACAGTGGAAAACAAGTCAGACACATTGAGATTTCCTTCTTTTTTATTATTTACTATTGAGATTTTCTATAAGGAAAAACTCCGAGAGATCTCTGCAGCTTTCGACAGCTCAACCTGTGGTTTGGGAATCCGCGCAAGCCTTTCATATGTATGAGGTTTGGCAACAAGGCAAACAGCCACCCACGTAAATAACATATTGGACTGGGTAATGACGTGATGAATAATGAACGTCTCCCGTGAAACATCTTCCCAACATCAACAGTGACCAAGTAAAAAAAATAAAAAAAAACACCTTGATGACTATATTAGTGAGAAGGTTGCACTGGTTTAGCAAAATTAGTATCAAAAAGTACATTTGTGGATCTTTCTGTCAGTGTGTGATCCAAACTTAAAGGTAGAGTTAAATATATACACACCACATATCATAACAGCTGCAAAGTGCTTTTGCTCTTTAACTGGATAGGTGACAAAATAGTGACGGCTTGATTGGTGCTCAGATGTGCTCATTAGGCGCATGGCAACTAAACCACTTTTGACTTTTTGACAACAGCACCGGCCTTGAACAACACGACTTGTGTTTAGTAAAAGGTAGGAACCTTTTACATTGGAGCCTTTTTGGAGCTGGTGAGACTTCCTTGTGGCATGTCAAGTACAAGAAATGAAATGGATTTTAACAGCGGGAAGAGAACAAAAGAGTCTCCCACCTGTTCCATGTAAAATGAGGGTCTCACTGAGGACTTCTTACGCCTCTGCGTTCCACCCCTGCAGTTGAAATGCATTCTCCATTATGTCTTTTCTTTCTAGCCTTTCATTTTCCTGGGCAAAGAGGAAGGGGGAGTCTGACAGGACCTCCCAGTAGGGGAGTGTGGCAGTGACTGCCAAAGCAGAAACTGGCGCACTTTTAAAATCGCACAAAATATCCTGTACTTTGCATAATTAAGGCGGGATCCTATGGTGGCAGAAGCCTTTTCCTCAGGGGAGCACAAGTCAGTGTCAAGCGGGGTGTCAAACCTCAGTGAAAAATGAAGAGGAAAGTGTCGAGCTGTTTCTTATGAAGACGCCGAACGACGCCATCAGGTTGCGTCCAGCCAAAACTGAACTCCTATGAGGAGCTTTTACCCAAAACAACCTTGTAAAGAGATGTCCATATGAAGTCAAATACATATAAGAATGTCGCTGATTGTAAATATTTCCCTTAGTAACACTTAGAACTGATGTCGGCAGAAAATATGCAAAACAAATAGCCATGGGTCTTGTAATTAATTAGCGAAATCAATTAAAAGTGATGGAATAGACATCGTTGGACACCATGGAGGTATGTCCCTAGGAGCCACCAAAGAGGACCGCATCAGCCAACAGAGAAACCTTGTCCTGTTAAAGGAGGCCTCAGTGACTGACGCCCTGAGAGTTTAATGAGTTTCTCTAGCACTGTTGAGCGCCTTGCATCTAAGATCATTTAAATGGGCTAGAGATGGGGGGTCCTAATAAATCCCCCATGGTTCTATCAGAGATTGGTGGTAGGAGCTGAAGTTTTTGTTTTGATTACCGTCCCTGTTGGTGAGATGAGGGAGTTCAGGCAGAAAATTCTATTTCACAATGCCATAAGAACTTAAAGATTACAGCAGTTTGTGATGATTTGTCACCACTGTGAACTTATTAAAAGTTTTGTCATTTAAAGTAAACAACTTCCATCACAGCGCAAATTCCTTCCTCATTTGCACCTGTCTGATAATTAAAAGCTACCGAGGAGCAGTCATAGAGGGTAAGCTGTCAAGTGAGGACAGACAGCTGTGATGTCTCATACCGGCCGGACATTTGATCAGCAATCAGAACCGTACAAATATAAATAGCTGGACATTTTTAATTAATATTCTCCAAAGCTTATAATCACCTCGTAATGACTTCAGCTGAACGCAACTCAGTCCACACGGTTGTAAATGCATCACTGCTATCAGTTAATTAATGTTTGACAAGGTACAGTGTATCACTCAGTCGGTGACAAACTGTAATCATGCTGCTAGGTTTTGTTGATACAATACCAAACACACATGGGACCATTTCAGCACAGCTCCTTTGATTTTCAAAACGCGGAGCAGGAGGAGAAAAAAAAACAAAACACATAATCCCACAACAAGTGGCACAGCATTAAAGGCCACTAATTAACACACTGGCCACACACAAAAATGAACGTAGAGTGACTGTCATTATATTGTGACTGACAATTCCCAAGACTTTACTTTTTAGGGATGAATTAATTTTCTACAAAGCAACAAATAAAAATAAAACGCGAATCTGAAAATATATATTTAACAAAACTAAATATAAACAACGGAGCATGACATGCCACAACTACAAAAAGTAACCATTTAATAGACATGAATAAGCAAAAAAAAAATACACACAGCAGCTTGGACACTTTCCTAATCCATCACGTGAATTCCTGCTGTGTAAGGAAACAGGAGTGTGTATGTGAAGGGGAGCATGCCTCTATAAATAATGCGCTTTTTTACATTTGCAACATATCTGTGCGTGTCTGTTTGTGTGTATGGGCATCTCGCAGCACTTCTCAGACATAAAAAAAAAAAAAAAAGCCCTGAGTGTGTTCCTGGATATGCGTGACTCATCTGCTTGGTTACAGCCAGCTTGGACGATACAGTGCCGAACACAATGGCTGTGTAATCCGCCCTGACTGACCGGGAAGGAGACACTCGCCACAGGGACTACAACTCAATTTAGCTCGGGTCAAGAGGTCAACCCTCCTCAATTAGGGCTGGGAAGGGAGGGAGGAGGACACACACTGCACATGAATAACTTTCTTAATGAGCATTATTTGAACTGGTGATTGGTGTCATAAATAATTTGCAATAGAGGAGCGTGTTAATCATGTTGCATAATATTTGTAATCCTTTATATATTAACGCTAGTGTAAGCAACTCTAAAAAAAAAAAACACCAAAAAAAAACGGACTCCACGAGTGGCGCAGGAAAAACGTCATGAATCGATAATCTCATTATGCAATTATTTAGCTTGGGAGAAAATATATATAGATATTAATGCAAAGAGGGGAGCCAAACAAGACAGATGCAGAGGTTTCAGTTCATTTGCAGCAGTGGTGGAAATCAGTCTCTGAATCCCAACTCTTTCTCCATGTGGCAGACAATCCATGACAACAAGAGAGACACATGCCATGGAGTAAGAAGAGATATCGGCCAGCTCCCGCGACACCCAGTCCAACACACTGAGCCGCATGTCAAGAGCACTGACAGCCGTGCTAATGGGATTTTTCCATGGCTCCATCATAATTTCCTTAATGATAATACTAACCATATTTTTGTGTCACATTAGAAAAGTGTTAATGGGTGTTATGCCACAGATCATTAATTGTGAACAGACTGGAATACTGCAGCTTCCTATAAACTAAGAATGACGCAACTGTTAATAGACATTTTCACGAGGGGCAAAAAAAAATATATATATATATGTAGCGAACACTGAATGTTTTTGCGTTTAATTGTTAAAATTTTAAAAAAAGGAGGTGTTTACAGCAGTTAGCATTAAAAACACTACATGCAGGCTTGAAATTAAGAGTCGTTTTACAGTCGTTTGTGCTTAAAGCTGCCATCACACTGATTCACAGGCCCATGCTCACAAGGACTGAAAGGTGAGTGGCTTTTTTTTTTTTTTTTACAAATTTAAATTAAACAAATACTGTTTTTCAATAGCAGCTCATTTCACAGGGATAAAAATTTGTTTAGCAGAGGAATTGTAATTCAAAACAGACTACTTCATTCACTTTATTTTAAACACACCCTCCTCATTAATCGACCTGTTGTGCGAGATTTATACTCAAAGTCGAAACCTCCAGAGTTGACTCATGTGGCGACGAATTTCACCTCCTCAAAAACATCAAATATTTAAGGTGTACATGACACAGCCCTGATTTCATGACAATCGCTGTGCTTAAAGTAAATGGCGCAGAAAATATATTTACATATGCAAATGAACAGGACCTGGAAACTTCCTCCTCAGCCAATGAGCACACATCAGCAGTAAGATTTGTGAGTCATTTGTGCTGCAAATGAAAATATCAGCCCAGTCTCACATTATTCAGGAAGCACTGTGAGGACAGGCAACGTGGCAGTCATCATGCAGGATTTGGAGTGAGATCCTCCTTTCTCGCTGCTCACCACTGACTGAGGCAATGTGCTGACCCAAAGCCTCTGCACATCAAAACAAAATTACAATGTGTCTACAGTTGAGAAATGTAGAAGGCTCAGGATTGAGTAAATGTCAGTGGCTGGGGTGAAGTGTTTGCATATAAGCGAATGATGTATAGTCTCGTCCTGTGCCATTTATTCCCCCAAGCAATAACGTAGCCGGATCTGTCTCTCAGACTTAATTGAAACGGGACTTGTAATGTTGCCCTTTTCCTCGATGGGACCAAAAACATAACCTCTGACTCCCACAAGCAGCCAATACTGAGGAAGTGGGTGTGTGTTGGGGGTACACAAGGGAAAAAGGAGTGCCAACTGTCACAGCATTATTTTCTCATCTCCTCTACATGCACGCCACGTCCACGTTATCCATATCAGTCCCCTCAAAAACGCTGCACATGATGCCCGCTCTACCTTCCCCTCCATCGGCACCTCTGTTTATTCTCCCCTCCGCAGAACAAAGTGTTCTTTCTGGGCAAAAAAATGGACCGTCCACGTTGACCACCGCCTCAAAAGTCAGCAGAAGACAACCTAGAAAAGTGAAACCTGAACTCTGCAATCCGATTGTGCGCTCGAAAAACATACACAAGACACGGGCTCACACAGGCAGCCACGTGAAGACACGAAATTCAGACAGGGCCAAAAAAACATTTTGAAAAACTCTCCAAAAATGACCACTGCCATCTCCTTCAAAACAATCGCACAGTGTCGAGCAACTATTTTTATTTTTTCTTAAAGCAAAGTTATTATGGACATCTGCATAAGTGTATCCCCTGTCCCCAAGGAAAGAGATAGACAAAGAACAATAAATAACATCTGCCTGGCCTTCCTTGGGTCTGATCCAAAACAGGGAAATATCTATGACGTATCTGCATTTCTGCTCCGCTTCAGCAGTCGCAATGAAGACATAAAAGTCATGGTGTTTTGTGCGCCACATTTTTCCAATTTAAATTTTAGTGACAATAACAAAACAAACAATGTCATCACTCTGACTTCATTTGCATACTGATTTGCTCACTCTGCATCCCTCCCTGCCGCACACATAGATGTACACAAATCTTAACAGATGTTCTTCTGAATGCACACACACACACACTCTCTCAGACACACACACACACACTTGTAGCATGTGCTGGAAGGAGACGATTATATATAAGTGATATGTCTTTTGAGAATAGCAAATGTCACACCAACTCACAAAAAAAACAGTCAATGCCAATCTGGTGTGGGAAAATAGGAAATCTATGTATAGAGCTGTTTACTGTGAATAGAGCAGTGCAAGTCTGGAAACAGAATGTGACAATTTAAAGATGTGCATGCACTCACATTTCCACCCTCTCCTGGGTATTGATTTAAAATGGTGGCTGCATGAATGTACTACCGCAGACCATGTAATCTTCCTTTGAGATGAAGACTTCCGAGAACG
>OOFC01005958.1:3907-14952 GCA_900323345.1 Pseudochromis fuscus
ATTGTGGGCTTTAAAAATATCACATCTCCCCAATATTGAACTAAAGTTGGCATCAGTGGTTTTAAATCTTCACGTAAATGTAACTTAACATGGTAATTTTAAGCAATTAATAAAGGTAATTTTTTATTTAAACCAGACTCCACAAAAGAAATTAGTCATGTAAAATAATTCATTTTAGTAAACAGTCGTAATGTAAGCTTTAGTGTATCTACTGGATATAATTAGGGTTGTAATATAATACAACTTAATCTGTGTAGTTTCACCTCATGTACAAATTCAAGCTGTTTAACTGTTTCAATGAGATCTTCTAGTAAAGTCAACATATTCAGGATAAGTGTGTAAAATGAAATGTCTGCTACACACTTAAAAATGCTACGATGTTTCAACCTAAAACTGAGTAAATATTGGACTAACTAAGAAGATGGACTGTTTTTAACCAACAGTTTGTATTTTTATACCCATCTTGCTGAGTTAAATTAATCCAGGATACATCCAGGATGTCCAATATTTACCCAGTTTTGGCTGAAAACAACACAGCATTTTTTAAAGTGTGGGTAAAAACTACAAAATTCTGCGTAAAAATACCAAAATGTTGTGTAAATGCAGGCAGCAATACTGTAAACTGCTCAGCAGTAACTTCCACTAAGAATAACAAGGTTTAGCCTTTTCTTTAGATGATAAAATGACAAAGTGACAAATTTAATGTATGGCAGAATAAAAAAACCCTCAGTGTCTTCACTTCCTGTTGTATGGCCTGTGTTGGCTGCTCTGTACTGTATCTTCCACATGAGGTCAGCCTGGATCCATGCACTCACCCTCTCCTCATTATGCAGTGAAACCAAGTTAACTGCGAACTGTTATGATGGATTATAGAACATTTCTGCAATATTTAATATTCAGGGCACATGTAGGTGTTGCTAGATTACTCCAAGTACCAAATCTTTGGTTGGAAAAAAAAAAAGTAAAGTAAGATCAGCAAATGCAGATTTTTAAAATTCTTTCAGAACATATAATAATAATAAAAATATTCATTAGGTTTCAAGGGGGAAAAAAGTGGTGTAAGTGTCACTATGTAATACTGCAGCAGATTTCTTAATAATTCATATAACATATCTCAGTTATTTCCTATGAAAAGAGTGGGCGAGGAAAATCCATCTATAACCTAACCAGGAAAATTGATTCCCTTGTCATTCTGTGTGGTCTGAAATTGCCCAGAGCTATTATGAGAGAGACTGATTTTCTCTGTGCAGTGGAGTGGAACAGTCTCTCCTTGTACAGGCCTTTTCACGAGATGTGAACGGATTCATAAGCAACAGCGCTGCTAAAGAGGAGTGTTGTCATGTGCTCTCAGGCTGAACACCCTAAACGTGTTAAGCTTTATGGAGTAATCTAACAGATGTTGTCTCAGATAAAATGTGGAATTTATATTTATATGTTTGCTGCGCGTCTATTTTAATTTCAATAAGTCTAAGTTTGGCAAAAATCTGCACAGCTGATGCACATTTTAGATTTATTTTGCAATGATACAATACATTAAATTGTGTTTATGTATATTATCTATGCATTTATTTTTAGTAAATGTATAGGTGTGTTTTAATAAAGAAGAGTTTAGAGGATTTTCCAAACTGTCCATATATGAAGTGAGAAGAAACATGCTCACAACAGAATACTGGAAAAATCTGATCAAACTGAAACACACTGCTCAAGAAATATATTCAAATCTCTGAATAAATAAAGTATGATTATATATAAAGTATTAAACAAACTTGAAAAAAAACATAAAAAATGCACATATCAGAACAATCTAATGCTAATCATCATACATTTGACCCACTGCCTTGAATATCATCATAAAAACAACAAACTACACAATTCAAAGCATCTGAGTCCGTTTTAGCCATAAATGGTTCTATATGGTTTTAAATGTCAGTGTTTTTGGTGAAGTGATAAATACAAGAATCGATACTGGCTCTCAGTAATTTCAAAGTTCTCTGTAAAATGTGAGTCTGGGTAGTTTTTACTGGGAATGAAAGGCTGGAAATGACTGAGCCCATCAGGGGTTTTTTTTATTATTATTTTTAATGTATGTTTGTGGGCATGTGTGCTTTACTGGCTGATACTCTTCAGTTCACCATCACCAAAGTAATGTCGGTTATTTTATGTATTATTCACCCTGATTTTACAACAATAATAATATATAAAAATTATTTCTCAACTAATTAACTAATTTTTATGTCGACAATTGTGTTTGGCTCGCAAAATGAATAATGCAGGTCTGAAATAGGCATACAGGAAATAAACTCAGTTCTGTTCTTTTAATTGTATACAAGATGTTTGTTTTACAATAACAGCTTTAATTATGTGCAAATGGTTTATATATGTTATACGAAGTCTGTTATAAAGCTGTGTTCACACCAAACACAGAGCGAATTTGCACCTTGCTGAAGACTGCACACAATCAACAGCTGCAATATAACATCAAGAACATTAACTGTTTGCAATCTTTATTTTATTTTAGTCAAATGTTGTGCTCATGCTCGGTAGTTAGTCATGCAGCAGTGCACCGACACTATCCCAAAGAGTGTACCATACGCTGAGTGTACCATATAAATGTAAAATATTATTATACACACTGCTATTAGGGTGGCTTTGGCTCAGTTGGTAGAGTGGGTTGCCTGTGAATCGTAAGGTTGTGGGTTTGATCCCCAGCTCCTCCTGTCCACATGTCGAAGTGTCCTTGGGCAAGACACTGAACCCTAAGTTGCTCCCAGTGTGTGAATGGGTGAATGAGTTGCCTTGTAAAGTGCTTTGGGACCTAGCTAAGGTCATGAAAGAGCTATATAAGTGTACTCCATTTACCATTTATCAGACTTTATGTATATAGCTCTTTTCATACGAGTTCGTGCACTTCAAAAATAACTTCCAGTAAAGTGAATGTGTCTGTACAACATGTTATTTTGAAGTGTCACAGTAATGTAAATGTATTAATCATCATTTGGACAGTGGTGTCCAATGGTTGTCTACCAACCGAAGGGTCGGTGGTTTGATTCCCGCTCCTCCCACTCATTGTTGGTGTGTCCTTGGGCAAAACACTTTACCCATCTTGCCTTGTATGAATGCCTCTGTCAGTCTGCTCCAGGGCCCCTGTGGCTAGCATAGCTTACCACTGCTGGTGTGACTGGATGTGAATGAATAATGGTCTCTGTAAAGCACTTTGAGTGCCTTGAAAAGTGCTGTATAAACCCAACCATTATTATTAGTATATCCAAAAATAAAAGGCCTTGCAGTTCAATCAATCATCACTGAAAAATACAGCAGCCTAAAAGGTTCAGAAATAGTTGTGTGCTTTGGGATGGATTTGTATCAATGTTCCACAGGCTCAGTGCCTAATAATCAGTATTACTTGCTTCGTCGGTTGGCTCATCGGTGTATTGTTATCGGTTTTCAGCTGACCAGTCGAAGCGCCTGGAGGTTTTCATGATCAAGTAGAAAGCTGCAGAACAGAAGTGATGCATTTGTGTTTCCAGGGAACCCGTTAATGCTGAAACAGCCCTTTTATTCCCAATGTTTTCATCTTATTGATTGTAGTCATGCTCCTCTTGTTCTTCACTGTCTTCTAGAAAAGCAGTGAAAGTATAGAAGGTTTGAGGTTATCGGGAATCACTTATTTTTTTTATAAAGACAAGGGCAGACCCTTGTCTTTATAAAAAAAATAACAAATCAATGGCCTGATTTGTTCAGGGTTCATTCATGTCCTGGAAAGCTAGGATTTGTTTTTTTTTAGATCAAGGTTTCCAGTCCTAGGAAAGAGGTTTGACATTAGACAGTGTTTCAACACATTAAAAAATATAATGCTCCACCACCTGCAGTATTACTGTTTACATATTTACAGCTGCTGGAGAGACCAAGATCATGTTTAAGGATTGAAAAAAACATGGTCAAAACACAGTTTGGAAGATACATTATGACATAAACTAACGATTCATTGGAATGATTGGAAATAAAGAGCTCATACAACTAAGATATCAGAAAATCAGAAACATTGAGTTGGGTTTTTCTGATTGGTTGAAATGCTCTGACATCACATGGGCTCAGCATGTGGAGGCTCAACATTGGGACTGTTGTTCCCTTACCCACGTCCTTCGTCTTACTGTTTTACACCTTCTGTACTGAAGACCAACATCAATGGAGATGATGAGCCCATGTGATGTCATCATCATGGCCGCCCAGTATTAGCATTAGGACTGCCATACAAAAACACTCACATCTTTTTCATATATGGTCAAATATGCCTTAATTTTTGTGGGCTCTCAATTTTACAAGATATCAACCTATTTCTTTAATATTATCTGTTTAAACTTAATAACAATGTCAAGTTAGCTAGCTAGCTAACTTTGGGGGTCGAGTAACAGATGGTGCAGATCACTGGACTAGTAATTCTCTTGTAGGGGATAGTTTTTATTACTCTGGCTGAATGTTTGGACTCATTGTCCTGCTTTAGAGTAAATTGGAATACACCTGAGTATTTGACGCAGTACAAGAAAACCTCCATGTAAAGGAAGGTGTCGTCGAGAGTCTCGTCTGTTGTAGAGCTTTATGTCACAGATATGATCCTGGAAATTTATTTAGTTAAAAGAGTGTGAGTCCTGTTTGTTTTCAACTTTGACTTTAAATCCTTGATCTTTGGGCATCAATGTATTCTGATTCTGACTGTGGTCCAGTAATTTATAAGTCTTATTGATGTCAGAGAGCATAAGTGGCAGGTTTCACATTGTTTTTGCTGCCACTGTCACTTTCCCTACTGTGATCAGTGAGACTCGCTGATGAACTTTTTATTTTTAGATTTTAATAGTTCAGTCAAGATTTTGCTTATTTATTTAAAAGTCAATACACAAGCACTGCAGAATCAACTAACTCCTAACACCACAAATAAGTGAAGTAAGTCATCAGCTTAATGAGGCCCATGATTCAATATTTTGTAAGGTTAATGAAGCATAAATTACTTGACTTGTTTGCCCTCTTGGCCTAGAAGATGCACAACAGCTAAACAGGTGTGGACTCTGCCTCAGTCCTACCAAACATGTACTGTAAGATTGCTTTACCCAGTTCTTCAACTAAAATAGTAGCAGTGCTAGCAAACAGCCCAGTGTTACTCACATACTGATAATAACATGGGATGATAACCTTTAACAGTCAAGCTGTTGCTGCCTTGACAACAAAGTCTCAGCTGAAAATGGATTTCAGATCAGGACTGGTGGTGGTGCACAGAGCATGGAGAAGACTCACGAGTCTGAACTTTTAGGGCAAAACAATATTTTGTCCACAGAGTTGGTTGGTGAGGTACTGTGGATATGTTTCCACTATTTTGTAAAATGTCTTATTTAATGAAAAAAAAATTCTATTAAATAGCTTTCACCAATAAATGCTAACTAACAAACAAAAATGCCTTGACAAAAGTGCTACAATACATAAAAAACAGCATACAGTTTAGTTCAGTTTTTTCCCTTTTTCCCGCTACCCACAATGCATTGCAAACATCAACTAAGCCTTCAAAATAAAACACAGGTAAACAAATACTATAATAGTTTTTAGCTTGTACATTTAAACTAAATTACAACCAGTGAATTACAACATATTCATCACAAATATCCAGTATATTTTTCCACTTTTAATTCTTTCTCTATTATCTGTGCATTTTTACACAATAATGCTGCACATTGGTATTTGCACATTTCAATAATTAGATTTAGTTTTGTAGATTAGATATCTTGCACTTTGGATTTTCATCATTATTTATTGTTCTGCTTTTTGTTCATAATATTTTTCAAATCTATTCTGCTGTTATTTTTATTTTTGGATTAAGTCTGCGATCACTTGTCTTGGCATGAATTTAGACTCAGATCTGAGCTCCGGGTCTCACGTTAAAAAGGCAACATGTTAGAAACATCACAAAACAGTGACCATGAAATCAAAAAGATGCAGAAAAATTGATTCCTGCCTTTATTTCAAGCACATTTCATCACTGTCATTCAATCATTTCTGTAAAAAACAACAACAACACCACTGACTTAATCTTATTCAGAACTCAGCTGCCTGATTGTTAACTGGAACCAAGAGGAGGGAGCAGCCTCCTGATTGTGTACAAAGTCACAAATGGACTCTGATGAAGCGATATTTTCAACTCACTAGTTGTTTATTCGCCTTGAAGAACACTGTAATCATCTACTGCTGGTTTACTGAAGGTCACCAGCAAAAAGAAAATTGTGGATACGCCCCAAAGCTCTGAAACACACTGCCTGTAGATATCAAGCTGAAAAAGTATCATACATAGATTTAAAATCCTTCACTTCAAACTGCTGTACTTTTGTAAAACTTAATTTTTTCCTATTTTATTTCTAAAAGTGATCCTCTGTGTATTCTCAGTTTTCTTCAGTTTTATTGTGTATTTTATTTTTATGTATTTTAAACTGTATTTCTGTTCAATTTTACATTATTCTGTGTTTTTCTATTTTAATTTCTTTAATTTTATTATTGTAAAGCACATTGTGTTGCATTTCATGTATGACAGGTGCTATATAAATAAAGATTATCATTATTATTATTATTGACTGAACATTGTTGCCCTCTTCTGGTGAAATAGCATCACTGTCTTGTTAAAACCTTTGCACATTATAACAGAGGGAGGATTTTCAGGATTTTTTTCAGTCAGGATCCCATCCTCTGATCTTCCCCTGAACTTAATGATTTGTTCATTCGGTCATATCTTATTTCTCAAAAACATCATTATGTTCTGTAGCTTTTCTGTAATGTTGCAAACACATGGGACGACAGACCAACAGCTTTCAGAGATAAAAACTGAAACCTCCCCTGTACGACTGAGTGCTTTACTTACTGTCAGCATGGTCCTTGGAAAAGATGGTGTCAATGCCCCTTCTTGAGGTTTGGTGAGGTAAACACCTGGTACCACCACATTACACCTATAAGACTGGTGGTAAAAATATCGCAGTCATTCATTTCCTGAAAGGTGCACTTTACCTAAAACTTGGGGCATAATCCACTTGATCCTTCATAAGAGCTGTCACAGTGCTACATACACACTGTCTAAGCCCACTTTGAACTTGTAGATTTGACAGGCTTTGGTGTGCTGTAGCATGACTTATAAGACTGATCTACTTTAAACTTGCTCTCAGATGAAGGGGGAAAAAAGTCAGAGTAGGTCAATTACATTGCAAGTTTGCTCTGCAGCAACACACCAGTGCCTATAGAAAATCTTCATACTGATTTCAAAAAGTAACTTGTTTTGCCTTGGGCTTCATCATCTAAAAATATCTCTCCCAGCTTTATTTAGACCTTTTGTTTTGAAAAGAACAACAGAATAACTGATCAGTTCCCGGATTTTACAGTGTTTCTCAGTCGCTTTGGTGCATTTCTCGAATCATCTTCGCCATTTGCAAAACAATAAGTGCATTTCTCAAAACACTTTGTTCAAATAGCAAAACACCGGATTACCTGAAAAAGCCAGTCTCTTGCTCAAAATCCTTAGTTCATCAGTCAAAACTAAATTTCTGTGTCAATGAACATGTCAGTGCCATCAGAATGACAAGTCCTTGTCTCATTGTGTGTCAAAATGCTTTGTCATGTTGTCAGTATAACAGTGTACTCTGGAACGATGTGCTGATGTAAACTATGGCTCAAGCTTTGATGACAGTTCTTGTAAATTGTAAGTTACACCTTGGTGTATGTGGGAGACTGATTGCAAGAGACTGGGCAGCATTCACATTTATGCTTTTGCTGTTTGTTGTGTAATTTGTTGACAGATGTCACTGAGATACAGAGAGGAAAATACAGCACTGCAGAGCACAGAGAAAAAACACCACAGCCTCACTCCTCTTCCTCTTCTTCTCTCTGGCCAATTCCTTGTCCTTCCATTGTCAGACATTGTAACATTGTCTTGTATATGTATATGCAGTGGTGGACGGTAATGGAGTACATTTACTTGAGTACTGTACTTAAGTACATTTTTTCAGTATCTGTACTTTACTTGAGTATTTGTTTTTTTTGAAACTTTTACTTTCACTCCGCTACATTTCAAAGGCAAATATTGTACTTTGGACTCCACTACATTCCTAGGAAGTGTGTCGTTACTTACTTTATACGCAGTCTATACTGGCAATGCGTTTCAGGCAGTTTGTCCAGGTAGAGTTACCGCATGCGCAAATCGGCAGGAAGTGACCGGCAGCAGAACCGAACAATAAAGAGGGAAGACAGGAAGCAGCACGGTTTTGTCGTTTTACTTTTAAAACACTACACAGCATGTTAGCCTCTCGATGGGAAATTTGAAAAAAAAAAAAGTAAGACCGAAGAGTCAACCAACAAAGTATTATGCACACTCTGCAGGAAGGAGTTTTCTTTTCATCGAAGCCCTTTCAGATTAAAATACAACATTAACAGGAAGCAGACGTTAGTCGAGGATTGACTCGGGGACTGAGAACAATACAGCAATGTACTGATATTAGAAAATGTACTTTTACTTTGTACTTTCGAATTTTTAAGTATTTTTAAATGCATGTACTTTTGAATACTTAAGTATTTTTAAAAGTAAGTACTTTAGTACTCTAACTTGAGTAACATTTTGACCAAGTAACTTTTATTTGTAGTTGAGTAAGATTTGACCATGAGTATCAGTACTTTGACTCAAGTGCTGAAGTTGAGTACTTTGTCCACCACTGTGTATATGAATACCTGCCAGTTGACGGGTTATGAGATGCATCGTTGAGCTGTTTCATAAAAGTGGTTGATCATTGGTTGATCTAATGCTTCACACATGACCCTTCTTTAGAGAAAGTCAAGATTCATGTGGGAGAAATTTACCAATTCAGGACAGATTTAGAAAAAAAGTCTGATGGAAATGTTTAGAAATTGACATATTACAAAAACTTGGTTAACCATTTTGCATGTAAAGACTTGATATGATGAACTAATGCCTAAATATTGTGGGGGATGAGACTATTCAACACAGACCATGACAATGCATTTTGATCAACATGACAGAAGCAGTTGGTAATGTAGGAAACAGCAGAGAATTGTACAGAATCAGTTGCAAGGATGTCCAAAGCATTTGCAACTTGCTCAAAGAAATGAGAAACTGCATTTTTGGAGTACACAAGTGACAAATGAACAAGTAGTCTTGAGAATTTCAATTCTGATCTGAGAAATTAACCAAAGTGACTGAGAAAAATTGTAATACTTTGTAGAGCCACCTTTTACTACAGTCATCTGTTGGATGTGCCTCTATCAGTGCACCTAGGTTTGGAAACATTTGCCCACTCGTTTTGCAGAATTGTAGGAGTTCAGAGCAGTCTGCTGTGTTTGAGCCAATCCACAGATTTTCAATAGGATCTAAGGCAGGGTTCTGACTCGGACACTCGGGGATATTCAGCATCCTTTTCTAAAGCCACTGCCTTGTTTTCTTGGCAGCGTCTCAGATTGTAGTTGTAAAAAAAAATCGGTAAAAACTTTATTCCTCCATGCTGGGAAATGGCTGGTTACATTTGCAACATTATACTGTGACTTAAGACTTATACATTGAAAGGAGAGTCTTGCAAGAGCCCAAGTTACTTGTGTAAATACAGCCGCTGGACTGATTTTGGAGATTTTGCCTCATGCAAATATTCACCTTCAACCCTCAAGAACAAGATGGCAAATATTGCCTTCTACCACTTTCATCCTAATTAAACTGAATCAACTTCCTTTTTAATATAAAGTTCTGGAATCATCAAGTGGTCACATTATTTAATTTAAGGTATTCTTAGTTATTTTTCTTCTGTTCTACTAAAATATGTACATGTAACACACAACTTTATTTCCCCTGTACAGTCAGTTAACTGTTATAACTCAGTACCAGTAGTATGTACTTTGCTGTGGTTATGATAACATTCAGGAACTCTTCACCCACACACTCAGTTCCTCAGTCAGTTAGCCTGTTTGCTAGCGTTCGAGTTGCTCCTGTGTCTCACAGCTCATCTAAACCTCTGAAAGCAACGGCTGTAAGTTAATAAGTGTTTAGTAGCTAAAGCAATAGGAATCTCTCACTTGTATAAGCTCCGTTAGAGATAGTTTTTTATACTTGTTTATTATCAGGAAATAGACCTAGCCCATGGATCCCGGTAGCTTGTTGTAAATGTTAGCATGCAGCTACTGATGTATGTGAACGATCTAATTAGCATATTAACGAGTTGCTATTGATACCTCCTGTGAAACTGTCTGAGAAGACTGTATTAAAGGAGCAAGACGCTCGGATCCTGGCTTGTGAAAACGCGTCTGGCTTGTTGTTTATCTGCGCTAACATACACAGTATCTAACACGCAGTGGTAACAGTACACTACAGAGGACTGTCATGATTTTGAGAAGAGAATTACAAGGTCCACCAAGTTATTTTCCTCACTCGCTCGCTCTCTGCACTTCCTGTCAGCTCCAGTCCGCTCTCTTCTTCACAAAGTGGTGTTGGCCACTCCACTAGTCAACTGTCACGAAAGCTAAAAAATCCTAATTGAAACTCCATCCTCTAAAATGGGGCTGTATTTATTCCATACTTGGTATTGATCGCGTGGAGTAAATCACATGGAGATCAATAAGTGAAACTTCTCCTATCAGTGCCTGTGGTATTACTCACATGAATTAAATTAATGTGGCTGCACTGTACTTTCCTAAAAGCTTGAAATAACTCACTGCCTGGGCCTCTCCTCCTCAATGGCCTTGGAGGATTTATGTTTTGTGTTAAGTAAGGCTGAAGCTACTCATGTTATCTCACTCCATCAATAGCAAATACATTAACAATATCTAGTCGCTGCAAGCACACTATTAATTTACCACGACCTGTCCCTACAGGGGCAGAATGATTGTTGGAGGCAACGAGGTGTATCTGCTTACCCCTCCCTGGGACACGGTGTCGCTGCTGGGGGATCAATGTCCATTGAGCACAGGAGGAAGAGGGGCAGGCAGGCAGCCAAGCAGCCGGCCGGAGGAAGCCCTCAACCTCAGCTCGA
>OOFC01005971.1:0-16573 GCA_900323345.1 Pseudochromis fuscus
CAGGTCAAATTTCTGATACATAATGCATTGTGTTCTTTTAGTTTCTATTTTTTCTGATACTTCTGGCAGAAAACCATAAAGTGGATGAACCAACAAAAAAACTGCTAATACCTTGATGGTCATTAGATGCAAAAAAGATCTGTCTCCAATTGACTTCAATTCAAAAGTTGGCATTTTCAATCATGAAAGACTCAGTAAATTCATTTTTTCATCAAGTCATTCAGATGTCATCAGCTAAAGTCAAGTCTTCGTCTCAGTGATCGAGTCGTCCATCTGAAATATATTCATCATTAAGTAGATATTAGTCTTCAAAAAGAGAAAGATTTAGGGGTGAAGTTAGTTTGATTGGCAGGTCTGGACTCCAATGAGAACAACCCTGAACTTGTGACTCATGCTCATTAATTAAATACACACTGGGCAGCATCATCAGGTTCAGGGGTCAGACCCACCTCCTCACTCCTCCCTTCATATCCAAATATGGTCATTTCTGCTTCCAAACAACCAACATGGTGACATTCAAATGCTGAACTCCTGGCTTTGAAATGCCAGTCCACAACAGGTGACGTCACATTAACGTTGTCCATTCTGTAAACAGTCTACGCAGACAACACACTGACCAGAACGAGAGCGTGTAGTCACCGACGAACGTCTCGCTCTCCCGAACCAGGAAGGTGCCGACTTTAGCTCCGCCCTCACAGTACTCCTGCAGGAGTTTCTCAGCCACCTGTCGACCATCTCGACCTCCGCCCAGCTTCCCGTGGAACCAGCGCTCCACACAGTGCTGCTCATTGTTGTTACACTCCTGACAGAAGATACAAGTTCATATGACTTTAAAGCGTTTCAAAATGATTAACTCAATCTGAGATTTTCATCCAACACTGAATGTCTTTACTCAGTAACAACTTGCCTATTATCTTCTTTTTCCTCTTTCACAAATAAAAAAAAAAATTAGTGACGAAATTCAAGATGTCATATCCTCACCTCTTTTCCTTCATCTTCCTCCTCTTCATCAGCCGTCTGGTAGTGAGATGTTTCCTCTGAGTAGTAAATCTTAGTACTGGTCAAGACAAAATAGTGTGGCATCCATGTCTGTAAATCACACACACATCTGTCAGTCATACGGACAAATATAGTGAAGTGTGTGTTTCCTGTCGCCAGTCTGTCGCTCACATGGTCGATGGGGTCTTCCAGGTAAAGGATGCCGTTCTTCAGCGAGTTGCTGATGTCGTTTTCAGAGTAGCTGGCTGACGTCACCTCTTCATACAGAGTACCTTCCACCAGCTTCTTGTGCTGTGACACAGCAATGTAACACAACACACACTGAGTTACACCATGTTCACACTTAAAGGATGATTCTGTTTATTCACACACTCCACTTACATTGCAGAAATTTCATGAATCATTGGAAACACGTAAATAAAGTTTGTAATTCCCTTATTTACATATTGTGGTGGCTGACTCTGTTCGTCATATTTTAAGCTGTTCAGTGTTGAATGTGGGTGTTTACCTTGATGAGGATCTTCCTGCGGAGCTGGTAGGGTGAGGGAAGCTCCTCTGCGTTGTTGTCGACTGGTTTGGTGAGCAGCAAATCTCCAAACACCTTCTTAAAGTGAGTGGCCATGTTCCTCTGTTGGACCACACTGCAGTGGTCCTCAATGGACAAGATCACAGGATACCTGCAGGAAGACAATACAAACAGCAGGCAGGTGAAGTCCAGTGATTCAGTCTGGACCAGGTCCTGATGGCACTGTGAGGACCACAGAGAGGCTGGACTGAGCTAAAGTGAACTGTTCCATGATGGACTCACTCAGATGTGACGAAGGCGTGTTCTTTGATGGTGTGCAGCACATCCAGGAATTTGATCTTGGAGGTTAAAGTGTGGCCGTGATATATGATGGGCAGGTCGTCAGGTCCGTCCCAGCAGTCCACTGAGATCACAAAACACACAATCAAACACGGAGTGGGGTTTTTTAGATGCTAAATTGTGGCTTCTACTCTTGCTAAATCTACTCTTCTACTCTTGCTTTAGTCAGAAAATCAGATTGAAATGAGAATAAACCTGAGTAAAGGTAAGGATTAGTTCATCAAAACCTCCAGAGGGACAGCACCAGTTTACCCATTTACAGGACAAGAAATCCATCTTACATTCAATGCAGCGGCAGCCCATCCTCAGACAGCGAGCGTAGGCTTCTAGAGAAGATTCACTGGAAAACTGGTCACCTGTCAGGTAGCTGAAACAACAAGGAGCTGATTAGAGCAGCACAGATTTTTCAATCATTGATGAACAATCTAATCCCTGCCAAAACATACAAAGCTATAAAGCAGCAAAAAGCAGCTAAACCATACTTATTAAAATTTTAGCTTGGGTTATGCAAGCAAAAAAATACTGAGAAGTGTTTGATTGGGGTTTTGTTGCTGATCATGAAGTGACCTCAACATTTAAACTAACTGCTAATTAAACCATGTGTCAGTTTTACTTCTGTGAGCTAAACATAATTGTATTGCTCACTGAATTTAACATGAAGACTGAAACAAGATTACACAGTAGATTTTAACACCAGTTCATAAGCACACTGAAGATGTTCTGTTCTGACCTGAGTTATGTTGCATATTGTAATGCGTCACTCTGTTTATGAAATGGCCTAAATTTTAAGCTGTTAACCAAACCATGAAAGACATATACAAGCTCAAATGAAGACAGACCTGGAGCTGCTGGGAAACAACTTATGGAGTTTACCAGGTTAGGATGAACATCATTAGTCTGAGCTAGATGAGTTAGATGGGATGATCCATCCTCTTATGGGACTGTTAGTGTTTAAACCTGAACATTTGTTACTATTAAAGCCACAGTACACGACCTACGTGTTGTGTGAAGAAGAGATCCAGTACTGAGACAGAGGTCTCTTCATGTCATCAGGAACAACGGGTGACAGTCGAGGGTCGCACACAGAGTTCTCTTTAGAGAACAGGAACGTCAGGAACTAAAATAAATAAAAAACAAATCACATCATGAAGTGAAAAAAGTGTCAATCTTCTTTGTTTGTTTCAGGTTTTGTGCGTCTTTCACCTCGTCCAGTTGTAGCATTGGCTCGGGCTGCAGTCCTCCCCTCATGTAGCCCATCAGAAATTCTCTGACACGACTCAGATCTGAAGCCCAGGACTCCTGAGACCAGACGGAGGAAGACAAAAAGAAAAGATGAACACGAAGCAGTTTTACAGAAACATGTTCAGTGTTTTGTGCTGAATCTGCTCGGTACCTTCTGGTCCATCTGTAGAAACTTCTGGAAGTCGTAGAGGGAGATCTGACAAAGCTCTGGTCTGTCAACATTTCTGAAAACACAACGATTTTCAGGACGTCAGACGGACGATGAGAGAAAGCTGAAGAAAACATTAATGTAAAGATTTCTGTCTTTATTTTTTAGGTTCATGTTTCATTAAAGTGCCGTTAAAGTAACACATGGAAAGGTTGTTGAAAACCTTCCTGATAAACTGAGATACTGTGCAGGTGGAGGGGAGACGGTGGGGGATGTGAGGATGAAGGACTGAGGAGGAAGAGGAGGAGGTGGAGGTGGAGGTGGAGGGACTCACCGCAGAGGGAAGGAGAGCTCCAGCTGCTCAATAATCTGAGGAACAGAAGGGGAGGAGCCAGGTGACGGACAGGTGGGAGGGAACCAGGTGAAGCATAAACAGTAGAGGACACAGTGAGCGAGGTGTTGGTGCAGGTGCAGAGGTGGAGAGCGTCAAAGGGAGTGAGCATTTACTCAAATACTGAAGTGCACATGGGAAACTGAAAACATTACTTTTCCTCAGTATTAAAAGAAAAGACAGAACAATAATCATGGACAGAAATCTTGTATCTCTGAAATAAAGTCTGAAAAGGTTTTTTTTTTTTTTTTTTTGCTGCCAAGAAGCAATAAAAGCAGAAGAGCAAAGTTTCAAACCTTCAGGACTACGCTGGTGATTTTACACATATTATTCCATTTACAATGACTGCACTGTATTATAGACAAACTTAGCTTTTGTGTATTGTATTTTTCCAGGTATCCACTGCTTTCCATTAAATGTCAGAGTGAATTTTCCAGAAATTACTGCAGTATTGAAATGTAACTACAGATTAACTTGCAGCTTCTGTTTTACGCCGCATACATTTTTTTTTATTTGATTAAAGCATCATTAAAGTTTCTGGAATTTGCCATATAGTTTCATGCTTCTTTTTTATGCAATAATAATGTTGAGATTAATATGGAATAAAGAACTATATATCATGTAAATTGCTTTTAGTTCAACATCACATATTAAACACTGAGTCGCACATAAACTAGTTTAATTTCTTCTCATCTCCATCTTTCTGAACAGTTCAGATTCTCCTCTGTCCTTCAGCAGACACACTGGGTCAAAGGCTGTTTACATAAACTCTCCATCTGTCGGTGAGCTGTGGTCCCAGGTTCACCTCCAGCCAATCAGAATACAAGATCAGCCACTGTGGTTTATCAACACAAGTCTTATCCTGAATGAAGGGACCTGACCTGGTGTTGCACAGGTGAGACTTTGGTTTCAATACTTTCAGACAGTATCCAAACAAAGTGGATGTTCCTATGATTAAAACATCAGTGTTGTTTTACTGTGTGACCTGAAACTCTGACTGTTTCCAGTTTGATAAGAAGACAAAAATGTGAGTACTTCTTCCACCCAGTTTGAGATTGTATGAGTGTGTGTCTGACACTCACACTCCTCTGTGCATCAAACATCAGCGTCCTGTAGAGCTGCGAAAAGTTTGGGTATGACAGATCATTTCTGGCCTCCACTTCCTGCAACAGAGAGGATGGATGTGAGTTAGTTTGACTGAAGTATGGTGGTCCAGTGTCAATATACAGGAGACCAAATTTACAGAGGAAGTGGAACATAAATGCATGTGCAGGTTGACAGTTGTAATATTGACAGCTCATTAGAAAGATTTCAGGCATAACTGAGCTATGGAAAAGTTGTGAGTGTTTATGCAGCCACAGTCCTAATGCCACTACTACGCTGACATCATGTCTGACATCACATGGGCTCAAGGCTCCACCAGTGTTGCTCTTGTGTGTAAGTGTCTAAGATGCAGAAAGTTACTCAAATACAGACTTATTGTATTTTCTGCTGTGGTAACAACAGGGTGTAAAGTAACAATAATCCCAGAACGTCAGCAGTGATTCACCATGAGCAGCTACCACTGCTGAGTCCATGTGATGTCAGAGCATTTTAATAATCAGAAAAAGCCCTGAATGACCATTAAATCGGCCATGATCCGAGGAGTCTGCCTCAGGACCATATAAAAGTGAACAATATAACCGGGGGTCTAATATGGGACCAATGCAGAGGTGCAAAAACGTGCATTGCTACTAAGGGCCACTAGATACTAGATCCAAAAAACTCGTGGTCCAATCAACTCTAATAAAAAAAAATCATCATTTTCAATCATGACATACTCATTGAGTATATTTTTCTACGAGTCATTCTGATGTTATTGGCAAAAATTAACTCTTATCACTGATATGTTGGTCATCTGAAAAAAATCATAATTAAGTAGATTTTGGGCTTCAAAAAGACAAAGACTTGTGGATGTGGTTAGCTTGATTGACAGCTCTGGTCTCCTATGAAACTAGTCCTGAAATAGAGTCTCAACACATGAGTCAGTGTTCTCAGGTTCAAGGGTCAAACCCACCTCCTCACTCCTCCCCTCATATCCAAATAAGGTCATTTCTGGCTTCAAAAATCTAACATGGCGGTTCAAAATGTATTTAACAACACAACGGGTGACATCACATTAGCTTCGTCCATTGGATCGACTTTTGGACATGGATATCTTAGTTGTGTGAGCTCTTTATTTTCAAACATTTCCATGAATCTTTAGTATCTGTCACAATCTATTTTCCCTGGGTTTTCTATTTCTTAAAAAAACAAATGTATGAGACGTGTATCCCGCTCTGACCTGCAGCTTGTCTTTGAGGAAGCGCATGTTAGGAACTCTGTAGTTGATCTGAGGCAGCAGAGTTTTCACATCCTTCACTGTGATGCTGTGAAGGAAACAAGAAAAAAAAAATAAATAAATAAAAAAATCAGAAAAAAACTCTTTGTAGACACAAAGCAGCAGATTGAATAATCCTGAAAAAATATTATTACCTCAATTAATACATCCAATCACTGAATGATGACAGACCAATATGCACATGTGCAGAGAAGTGATAGAACAGAAATCAGCTCAAATCTCAGAAAAGAGGCAAAAAATCTGATCTGTGCCACTTGAGAGTTGTGGTTTTATTTAGTTTCCGCTGAGCGTTGTTGGCTGAATGAACTTTCCACCTTTTTAACAGATAACAAGTCCTTAAAATGTTTCTAAAAAAACATATTTGCAGTTGCCTCTGTGGAGCTGCAGATGTTTTTAATTCAACGTACTAGAGACAAACAGCACCTGGATGGATCATCACTCAGTGATGAATAAAACACATGTAGTCCTCAGCAAGGGAATGAGGAAGCAAAGAAGGTAGAAAAAAAACAAACTAACATCTCAGGTCAGCGCTCAGAGGACAAGTAAATATATTTAGGGGTCAACGACTTCTGTCATCAGCAGGTCCGTCACCACCGTGCCTCCTCCCTCTGTCTGGCTACTGTTACTATTTTCACAGGAGTCAGGAAGCTGCCCTCTCCCAGCCCATCGCATCACTTCCTGCTCCTTATCAGGCGCTGGCAGGCTGTTTGTCCTGGAGCCGCTTTCACCCAAACAGAAGCTCCGACTTATTAACGCCGGCACGAGATGCAGAACATGTCTGAGTGTGTGTGTGATATGTGGAGCCTTGGGGCATGGAGGTGGAGGTGGAGGTGGAGGTGGAGGTCAGGGTGTGCTCTTTGATGACATCTGGATCTGGTTTCACCTCCATGTCCCACCTGCTGCGACCCACTGGCCAAAGAGCATCCATCACAGGCTGCTGTGGAAAGCTATGAGTGGGTGTTGAGTGTTTGTGGGGAGTCACCCACCTGCCCTCGTGGTTCCTGTCCATGGCTTCAAACTGTTTCCTCAACCACCTACAGAAGAAGAAAATGTGAGTGAAAGTTACATTTTAAAGAGTTAAAATTAACAAGGCACCTTTGAAAACACCACATGGACATCTGAAACGTTGAAGGTTGTAAAGACACAGTTTGGGGCTGATTTTGAATTGATGTCATGATGTAGTTTGTCCAGCAAGTGATGACTAGCTAACAGCTAACTAGCTAACCTTGTAGCTACTTTCATCCATTGTCAGCTGAGTGGAAGCTAATGTGTCAGCTTTGTTACATTTACAAAACTTTATATACCTTTAAATTGTACCTAATTAGCAGAAAATACCAAAGTATTTACTCAAGTACTGCACTTGGGTACAATTTAAAAATAACTTGCATACTTGAAAAATGTCATGGTATTTTCTGCTGCTTTAACTCCACTACATTAAAGATAAATATTGTGCTTTTCACACCATTGCATTTTATAACGGCTATAATTACTAACTTTTCAGATTGATATTTTTAAACATAAACTACATAATTTACTGTATTATTATTATTATTATTATTATCTAAAAAATGACCAGTTTGAATAAAATATTTTTTCTTTTATCACCTTTAGCTAACAGTTGGTGGTGAACAGGTAGTAATTTTTGGGACTACTGCTCCAAAGGAGATGACGTCTGTAGTTTGTAATGCATCAAACTGTTACACTTTCTTTAATAAAAGTATTGTTTGAAGAAGTAGCCTCCTGTAGACCCATGCAGAGTCATATTGATGCAAAGTCCACATAGAGAGCTCTTCTTTTATTGCAGCTCAACAGTTTACTATAGGCTGCCATACTTTTAAACTGTGGATTTTTCCTTTCTAAAATAAGTAAAGCCCCAAATCGGTCAGGCTCCAGTTAATAGCTGATGAAAAGAGGAAAGCCCAGTATAAACACTGGTAGGATATAATGTACATATATGATGAATGTGAGATGGTTATGGTCAGGGGAAACACCCACACAGGGGCCCAGAACTTAAACAGTTCCTTCTATAATATGCACAGTACATGTATCATTACTGTTATAATTCAGCCCCAGCTTTAAGGCCAGCTTGTATTTTTAACATTAGCTAAAACAACATCCCATTCAGCTGATGGATCTTGTCCCCAAGAAAGTTTACACAACCCCATAAACAGACAAAATTAGCCATTTTCACTTCCTGGGAACACAAACGTCTCACATCATGTCCACAGAAAACACTGTGTTTCTCCTACAAACAGTTTCTCTCCCTGTTCCCCTGTTTTCACCACAGGAGCCAGAATCTGCCTCCACACTGCTCCTCTGGAGTAAATATTTTCATCCCAAAACAAATATTTGTCGTCCTCCTCTGACCTACAGCTCCCCGTCCTGTACTTGTCGCCTCCACTTTGATGGACTCACGTGTTACTTTGTTACTTTACTATTTGTATAGGTGCATATTTATATTTCATTTCAAATTTATTGGTCACATTTGTTTGACTATCCTAGGAGCTTTATTTAGAGAGTTACTGTATAAATAAAAAGGTTACTATTGGCATTAAAACAAACTACAGGTTTCTCACAATGTAACATGTCCTAAAGGCCAGAGTGAGCTCCAGATTGTATTATATATACTAAATATACTACCTGATACACAGGGATGTTCAGGCTCATGTTTGACTCAATGTAAATGACAATAAACAAATAAATAAAGACATGAGAGGCATGAAGGAGCAGGACTCTCTCTCTGTAACAGCACTGGCCTTCAAGATGCTGGACCTGACAGGGGTCGAGTATCTGAAGTCTGCAGCTCTGACAAATGCCCACCTGTCAGTCTGTTGTGGCGCCGGTGCTCTCTGAGTGTCGACCATCAGCCAGTTGAGTCCAGTGATCCACATGTTGACCTCCTCCTCACTGAACGCTGCAAACACACACAAATACATCAGGTTCTTCTGATTTTGGTGGCAACATCTTGATCTCCAAACTAACTTAAATACCTTATTTTCCCCAAACAACAAACTACAATGGGTGGTGTAAAAATCTAATTTCATGACCTTGTTTTAACATAAACGATGCTTGTTTGTTATGAACTATTAGATTTTTTGGGATTGTAGTAAATAACAACTTAATAACCTCAGGCAGGGTCGTATTACTCAATCAGAGGACGGCCACGTCATCCTGCTGTTTTACTGCACTGTTTTTGCATTAGTTAAGAATGGCTGAATTGAATTAGATTAGACAATAAGTAGATTGTTTAGTATACAGAACGTATAAAAATATTAAAAAACAAAACAAAACATATCCAAATATCTTATTTTTTCTCATCAACAGTCAAATACCCAAAACATGTAGCTGTGGGACAACAAATGTCTGCATTTGAAAGAGAATTTAAAAGTAAGTTCTGACACTGTGGCCTCAGAGAATGACTATTAATCAACTAAGCATTTCTGCTTTATATTACGGGTTGGTGTCTGGGTAAATAATGAAACTACACGGTGTGTTTGTGTCATTAGCAACATAGTTTTTACCACAGTTCCCTCGTGAGGCAACACTCGGCTTTGACACTTTGTTGGTTTAGATTTTTTTAAATGGTATTTTGGGAAATAAAGTAGAGAAATGGAAACTTTTTTTTTTTTTTTTTAATAAACCGTATCTGTGAAAACACGTACACTACATACAGTGTACACATATAGACACTGACCAGCCACACTGAGCGTCCGCAGGCGAAACTCCAGGCCGTACAGCACGATGAAGCAGTGGGCGGAGTCCAGTTTACGAGCTTCCTCTGGGTAGCGCTCAAAATCACGGGAGCCTTTCCCCAACCGCAGCTCCCGGATCTCTCGAATGTCGACTAGAGGAGCAGGAGGAGGGGGAGGAGGGGGAGGAGGAAGAGGAAGAGGGGGGAGGAAGGATAGTATTGCATGAACACAAATATGCACAACCATAAATCACATTTTGGCACGTTGTTCATTTCCCTGCCAAACACAGAAATCTGCTGCTGAATAAATGCTCACTGCGTGTGTGTGTGTGTGTGTGTGTGTGTGTGTGTGTACAGCTGGACAGTAGAAATGTCTGCAGACGTCTCTAACTACAGAAACACAGCAAACTTTCACACTGTTGTTGCATTAATGATTAAAAGTTTAAATAAATACTGAATTCATTAACAAACATTATTGATGCTACTTGTGCACTGGCTGCAGTTTGTGTTGAAACTTTTTCTGAAAAATAAATTCTTCAAATATCTGTGAATGAGACTGAAGACTCTTGTTGACGATCTAGATAAATAAAATTCAGTCTGAAGATGTTTAGCCAGTTGTAGCTCTATATAGGTAAATATGCACAGCACAATGCAAATTACAATGAATATAGATAAATCTGAGAATGAAAGTATTTAGTAAAAATCTAGGAGTCCAAAATATTGGTTCATAAACACGTTTTCATCTGGATGGTTGGAGTGTTTTTGGTTCTAGAAACTCTTTCTGAAAATGGACAAAACAGAAGGAACATGTTCACTCAACCTTTCACATTTATGGCAACAGAAATTGTCATAATCTTCTGCTGTTTGCAAACCAAGTTTTCTAACTTTCTTGATCACATAAAAACTTAAATAGGACTTAAGAAGAAGTAAAATCCTCTGCACATTTGTCAGATCTGATCCACTTATTGCAGGAGATATGAGCAGCTGAGTAAAGAGTTAACAGAGTCTCGGACCGACCGCAGAACATGATGTCAACCCTGGACTCGACTTTGACACTTGCAGCAGTCGACACACCCACAAAGAAAACCCCGGTTATTGACATAGCAGATGTCCTGTGCAAACACACATAAACACACACTCATAGATGCTCTGCCGTTCACACACACACACACACACACACACACTGAATGTCACTTTTATAAGAAGCTTGGACGCTGTGTTCCAGCACAGAGGAGATTCAGCCAAATAAAAATCAGGAATCAAGAACACATTTTTTTCCCATTTGGCATTAAATTGTTGCAGTTATCAGTCCAACAGGTGGACAACAGCGGACACACAACAGCGGACACACACAGGAGAAAGATCGGTATTGCTGGTGTTTATCAAGCTGCAGTGAGCTGTCCAAATGGTTGTAAATAATCCTGAATCAAAGGCCGTGAGGAGAAATCTGGTTCCTATCTGAGCCTCCTGCACGTGGAGACGACAGCAGAACGTTTGGCAGGAGATTAAGAAAAAAGTCCATTCATCTCAGATGGACACGTGTCTGTACTTTACTGTTCAGAGAAGTTCTTACCCAGAGGTCACCTGCTCCACTGTCGTCAGTAAAGGTTCACTTTATGAAGGTTCATAAAGGTCATAGATATGTAACTATGAGCCAATAAGAACAACAACTGGTGACCATGCTGTGAACATTTCTTTTAGGTGGAAAGTATCAGCTGGTCTTAGGCTGAAACAACTCATCAACAACAACTTTGAGTTAATTGCTACACTGCTGTTCACAGTACGCCTGGTAAAATTGTAGACGCATCTTTTTCTCTCTGTTTTGGTCAGTTCACACTCAGTCATAATTTGTCAGGATCCAGTGTATAAATCTGGAACTGTTGGCGTGGTGTTATGATTCGTACAGAGATAAAACAGATGGTGAAACTCAGGCCACACCACGTTATTTTCTCAAACTAAGGATAATACAACTAGTTAGATATACAAACAAGTTGTTTTCCATCAGTGGCTTAAAAATGACCATAAAGCTGATTTACTAGCAGTTTGCTGCGATATACTGCACATTGTCCTGAATATATAAACCTGACCAGAGTCAAAAGAGGCAGTCAGTGCTTCCTCAGATTCCTCCTCGTCTTTGGTTTGATCACATTTCCTCATCCAATTTCTAACTGTGGCAGCTTTGTAAAAGCAGTGTTGTGGTTTTGTTCATGCCAGTGACGTGGCTCTGAGGATCGAGGTGTTCTTCACTCATTCCAACACGTTTGTCCAAACTCAAATATCAAAAATTTGATTCATGGATTAGGATGAATTAGACATTCACAGCTCACAGAGGATGTTGGTATTTATTATATTTTGGCCATATTTTGTTTTGGAAAATGTCTTTTAAGGATAATTTTGTATGTACTTGTTGAAAAACAATGAAATACATTTTCACCACTTTGATACATAATCACCCTAAAAATTACATTGTTATTGAAAAACACTTACAATCTCTCAAATATATTTCTGTTTTGAGGCCTATACTCTACAGAGGACCCATAATTTAAAAAGGGGTGAATCGTATTTCATCAGTGTAGACATATATTCATCATTTCTGTTGTGGTAAAAGACAAACAGAAATAATTCAGTTAGTACACTGATTTATTAACAAGAAAAACTGTTACACCCGTGTTTTTATTGGAAACTTATGGTCATAGTTTGAACAAATAAATCAATTAATCATGAAAGTCTGTGAAATTAGCCTGGACAACAGAAAATAGGAACTAGTTAATTTTCCAAAGTATTTGTGTGTGCTTGCTAATTTAAGTATCAAACAAGGCTACGAGCATGGTTGTAGATTCTTAAACTGCGTTCACACCAAACACAAAGCAAATTTCTTCACAATTAGTGAATGCAAAGATGCAAATAAACACAAATTTGCATCAATGTAAGTTAAAAAAAAGTTTTAACTTCAGCAATAACAGCATGTTTGCTGTTTCTGGAGTTTCCACAACAGGTAAAAGAAGCATTATTTGTGATCTTGTACATTGTTGAATGGTGGGAGTGACAGAAGTGGTGGTTTCTTCAAGAATTACTCCTATTGGCTGTTGGGGTCGAATAGTTGCGTATGGCGAAAAAGTTTAAAGGGGACGCAATCCACTTTTTAAAGTCTTTTATGTTTACTTTTGGGTATGTGGCTGCCTCCAAGTCCACTGACTGCGAGATTTTAAAACCATCTCATTGTTGCGTGAGCTGCTTGAAGAGAAATACCTGCTGTAAAACGAACCGTTCTGGATTGTGATCTACTGTGACGTCACAGTAGAGCAGACAGGGTCTGACAGACACTGCATTAGCCAATCCCTCCAGAGTATCCAACGTGGTCTTCCACAGTGTAGGAAGTGTAGGATCCACCTTCTTGGATTTCTCCTTTACAAGAGAAGTTTGGCCGCGACATGAATGCAGCCAAACCTGGTTTGAGTTGTAAAAACCCACACATTTCGTTACACAGGCTGCCAACCCCACAGTGGATTCGTCTCATTTACGATCACTCGCGTTGCGCTGGTTTCCTGGTTGCAGCGACGGCATCCTTATGTCCGTGCAGAGACACAGAGGGGAGCATTAAAGGTACAGGCACTGAAAAACAGCATGTTCTGAGTAGACCTGTCACAGAGTGTTTTTGAGGCAGACTGAAATACTGGATCAAAGTGGAGTTTCACCAAGAAACTTCACAGACATGTTTTAGGGGCGTATAAGATTTATTTAAACTTCCCTGAAAATCAGTAAAATACATCTCCTTTAAAATCTGTCCAGTGGCTGAATTCATGCAAATAAAATGACATGTATTCACATTTGGTGTGAGTACAGTTTAAAAAAAACCCAGAAAGAAAGAAATTTCTTGAGGTCTTCTTATGATGAGACAGTTCACAGGGCTCAATGTGAGGATAAACTACAGATACATCCTCATTCATTTTCAGCAGTTTAGTCAAATTATTGCCCATATTACAAACAACTGTGTGAAGTCGGAGTGCAAATAATCTAAATCCAGATCCACACAGTGTTAGTCTGTTATTTAGGATCAGAATCCGTTTTGTCTGTTGAGCTGACTGTTTTGTAAACTTAGACAGTATTAAGTTCATTTTAGTTGTTTTGTGATTCGCACCTACAGGAAATTTGCCTTGTTTTTGAAAACTGTGTCATTATTCTTCAGTCTGAGGGGGTTAAAAAAACAGTATTGTTTAGCTTTCAGTACAGAAACTCAGGTGTCATATTGTCACTAGTATGAAACTGCTTCTCACAATATCCAGCTGTAATAAAGTCTTACACTTACAAAGTGCTCCACAGTCACATTTTCCTCCCAAACTATTAAAAAAAACCTGCTATTTGTTTTCCTCTGGTCACTCCCTTTATTATTATTTCCTGCCATTTAGTTTGCACATTCGGCGCTCGTCTCGCCAAACGTCACACTTCGCTCACTTTGTGGTAACACACACCCTGCCTTCTCACTACACACACACACACACACACACACACACACACAATGATAGATAAAACACACACACAGTGCGGCCTTTGATCCCGCTCCAGGACTGTAAACACGGTTGTGATAAAGACATAAACTTATGTGAACTCTGATGCACAGGAAGGGAGGTGAAGCTCTCAGAGGCCAACTGGAGATACAACAGAGTGAAAGATCCTGTCAACAGAAATAAACCAGAAAATAAAACACAGCCCATTATGAGATGTTGCGTTTGCCTCGTCATCAGAGCAGCTCTCAGACTAACTTCTCTCAGACGATCAGAGCTGGGTGGACGCAGACTGCAGTGAATAAAAACCTCCTGAGAGCAGCTGTGTGCACTGCTGACCTGAAACCACCAGCCGCTGATGATTACAGTGAACTTCCAGTGAAACAATCTGTTCTTGGTACAGCTGGTGACATCACTGCCCGCCAGATGCCACGGAGCGTTTACAGCAAGTCGGAGAAACAGAGAAAGGAGGTCTGGGTAGAGGATGGATACATGGATAAATATACAATATTGCATGACGGGCTGAACAACCTGCACATCCTTTCAAAAACACTTTCAAAAGATACCCACAACTAAAGCGTTTCAACAGATGCTGACAAAACGACAACTGGACGGTTATTGCCAACACATGTGGACGAGGGAAGTTTTTGCCTTTATATTTTCAGATGTATACACTGTGCAGAGTGGAAAAGTAGATACAACACATTTAAGGAACCACGTTAAGTCCATTCACCAAGCAATTTTGAATAAAAGCAGGTTTTATATCTAGAGGTGTCAGACCTGTTTTACTTGTATAATTCTCCAAAGAGAGTATTACCACGCAATATTAATGCATCACATCAGATCATTTTACATGTCAACTGAAGGCTGTAGCACAGTATACTTATACTACACACTGAAGAAGCGTTGAAGGGGCATTTACAGGGATCTAAGGAACAAATGAGATCAAACAAAATATTAACCAGTAATTAATGGTCATAATAAGACCTGTCATTGTGTCATTCTGTTGACCTGCACCAATCACTGACAACCTGCCCATAGCCTGTTTTGGAAATGCTGCCATCTTGGATTTTGACGAACCAAAGGCACAGGTAGCAAAATGCATTCTGGGATAGTTTTGCACCAAAAACAAGCCATCTAAGACAACATAAAATTTGTCTGATAACGTAGCCACTGACAGATTTGGTGATTATTGAGTCGTAAATTCTAACATTACTTGGCTGAGACATGTTGATCCTTGACCAATCACAGCTCGAGGTCTTTCACAGAGAGTTTAGATGACAAACTACCAGAAACAAGAACGAAAGAAAACAAGTCTGTCTGTTGTGAGACATCCAGGAAGTGACATCAGGTGTTGTAAACTGTGAAACAAAAGACAAGATAAAACAACCAGTGTGACCAACACCCAACATCTTTTGGGTGGAACTATTTTTGTACTGACAGTCTGGACTCAGCTTAATGGAAAAACAGGAAATAAACAAAAGCAGAGAACAGCTAAGCAGCTAAAATCATAGACGTAAATAAATGATTATCAGACAGATTTCCTGCACCCGACAGACATTTTGAAAACATCAACATTTTGCAAGAATTCTTATTTCATTGGACATATTGTAGATGAATTCGAGTTGTGTTTTAAATGATTCCTGGTCAGTGTATGTCAGATATCGTGTCTCTGCTTCCTGCACATGATGCTCGGCCTTTTGTTTTCAGTCTGAGACCGGAAGTGAGACACGCCCCGATAACCCTGCACTTAGTGTGGCTCAGGATTTAACGCTGTTTGCCAGAGCGCTCATCTCAAAGAAAAACATGGAATCTGGGATGTGTTTATTTGTGTGTGTGTGTGTGTGTGTGTGTGGCAAAGTCGAGGAGAAACTTTATTTTACAGCAAACAGTAGGGGAAAAAAGGGGGAAAATTATCAAAGACAAAGAAAGGAAAACTAGGAGGTACAGTGAAGAGAGATGCAGTGAGAGGAGGTGCTGTGAGAGGAGAGGTGCAGTGAGAGGAGGTGCAGTGAGAGGAGGTGCAGTGAGAGGAGAGGTGCAGCGAGAGGAGAGGTGCAGCGAGAGGAGGTGCAGTGAGAGGAGAGGTGCAGCGAGAGGAGGTGCAGTGAGAGGAGAGGTGCAGTGAGAGGAGGTGCAGTGAGAGGAGAGGTGCAGTGAGAGGAGAGGTGCAGTGAGAGGAGGTGCAGTGAGAGGAGAGGTGCAGTGAGAGGAGGTGCAGCGAGAGGAGAGGTGCAGTGAGAGGTGCAGTGACAGGAGGTGCAGTGAGAGGAGAGGTGCAGTGAGAGGAGGTGCAGTGAGAGGAGGTGCAGTGAGAGGTGAGGTGCAGTGAGAGGTGAGGTGCAGTGAGAGGTG
>OOFC01005972.1:20849-63919 GCA_900323345.1 Pseudochromis fuscus
CTTTTTTTTTTTTTTTTCAGCTCCAGTCGGGTAACTTTGATGAACGTTACGTGCTGTCATCCAGAGTGAGGACAGGCCGCAGCATCCGAGGGCTGAGTCTGCCCCCCGCCTGCACCCGGGCAGAGCGCAGGGAGGTGGAGAGGGTGGTGGTGGATGCCCTCTCCGGTCTGAAAGGCGACTTGACTGGGAGGTACTTCAGTCTCACCCAAATGACAGAGAAGGAGCAGCAACAGCTCATTGATGTGAGTAATGCTGTATAAGTGGAGGATGTACCACCTTTGACTGGCTGAGCTGAAGTCTTTCTGTGCATTTCCTAAGATAGTTTGGAAAAAAAGTTTTAATTTGCACATGTTATCGTTTGATGGTTAAGTTGTGTGGAAGATTTATCTGCATAAAAGGAGTTTGTGCTTATTAAAGGGACAAAGGGATACACTCTAGGAAAATATGCTCTTGCAAGACAATTTTTTTAATGCATGATGCTCTAACATACTGCTACTGTGCATAATTAAGTGTTTATATTTATGTAAACAAAACATAAAGGGGCTTGTGACACGTGTGTCACTATGGGTTCTTATGGGTTCTGTCAGTGCAATATACACTGAAATCATGGGAACATGGCTCTGTGTGTGTGTGTGTGTGTGTGTGTGTGTGTGTGTGGCTATGGCTATTTTCAGGAAATTATTGTCATTGTAAGGAAGCTGTGGGTGTGTGTAAAGTATTCTCGGGTTGAGTATAAAACATGTTTTCTGTATTTACCACAGGACCACTTCTTGTTTGACAAGCCAGTGTCGCCTCTCCTGACCTGTGCAGGCATGGCTCGTGACTGGCCAGACGCCCGAGGTATTTGGTAAGTGGATAATAAAAATAGGAGTTTCTGGTTGACAAAACTTATATATGGCACTGTTTAATTACCGTATTTTCCGCACTATTGAGCGCACCTGTCTATAAGCCGCACCTGTCTATAAGCTGCTATTGAATTTATTTGAACAGTTTCATGTGGTCCACTCTGACCGGGTCTGATGTGACGACGCTAAATGTATCAGCGGCACGGAGCTTGCTAGCTTGTAAAAACCTAACGAGCTTCGTGCCGTGGATACATGAGTCACACCGGTGTTTAAGCCGCAGGGTTAAAAGCGTCGGAAAAAAGTAGTAGCTTATCGGCCAGAAAATATGGTAATACTTCCTAACACTTGTTCTAGTGTCTGCAACACTATGTATTTATTCACTTTTAACAACCAGTGCTTGATATTGTTGGAGCAGTTTGCCAAGTTGTTTATTAGATTGAGATCACCAGGGGAGAATATGTCTCATCAGTATATATACATGATTAGATACATTGAGATTGATCTGGATGGACATTTTTAATTTGAATTAATTTATGACTTATTTATGAAAAGCTGTAATGGAAACATACAAACCTGTGTGAGAGACAGGGTCTGCGAGCTGCATTTTGAACTTTTAAAAAAAAAAATTGACAATGGGGAAAAAAGGCAAGAAATTAACCTGTAGCATACTGTTGATAACTTGAGAAAACATAAACTAGAACTTTAAAGAAAAAAATGATTTTTTTTTTTAATGGGATTAATAAAATCCTCATTTTCAAATCATATTTAGATTGTATATCTGTTATGATGACAGGGGGTTTTATATATTTTATTCTCAACTTGTAGGAGGATTTTCAGCATTTACTTTCAGCCCTCAGCCACATTCTCTTGACTCCCTTCACATTTCCACCATTATGTTACATTACCTCTTATGAGTTAATATTTTGAGACAAAATTTTATTTGATTTTAGAGACTCATGTGGCATCTTCAAAGGAGGCCGCTTTTTTAATGCTTTTGCTGCTTAGTTTTCATATTCAACAGTTCAGCCAAAAAAATCTTTAATTTAAAAAACAGTTAATTTTAAAGGTCTTTCATGAACCTCACCTTGGCACAGTCGCACCAGTAATTTAATGTTTGTGTTTCTGAGCTGAGGGGGAGTTGGATTCCTAATGTGGACAATGCTCCCTCAGCATTGAGTTTCAGCATGTACCCAGGAATAACCCGATGCATCGTGTCCGCCAGCCAAAATCAATCACCACCCTCCCTTCTCGTTCCCTCTGCCAGCCGTGTTAGCCAGCCTCTCCTCTTCTTAATAATTCACCTTTACTTCATCCCTCCATCATCTCTTCTTACCGGTATACAGGCAGCTTTCTCTTTCTCTGGCGCTCACTCCCTCCTCTCTCCTCTGTTTTTTCACTGCCCTTATGTTCTGCTCTACTTTCAGTTTTGCTCATTATTCCCCCTCCTTTCTTGCTCCCCTTTACTGTCTTTAGTTGCACTCCTCCCCTTGTGATTCAAGCTGTTCCTTCATACTCCACTGTGTCTCCCCCCAACCTGCCATCTCCACTCTTATTAAATGCCTTACAATATGAAGGAGTCTGGACAAAAAGCTGTACTGGCTCAGAGTAGCTTTGTGTTTTCACTTCAAAATTTGAAACATCATGTGTAAAAAGTTGACACTTCCAAATCACAGTCTCTTCTTTCCAACCAGAGGTCAAACAGAAAGTCAGTGTGTGAATAGGTGAATAATGCAGGTGAGGAGCAGGAATAAAGGAAAAACTAGGCAGGTTTGTAACAGGCAAAGACTAGGAACCGTATAGAGTAGACATTAGGTAAATCAGATAAAGGCATTAAGACCAACGAATAGAGTGGAGGGCTTTATGAACAGGTCGTAGGAATCTGGCAACTGAACAGATGAGAGACAGGAAGAAGTGTTTCCACAGGATTCTGTGAAACTGTGGTGGGTAAACCTCCTCCAGTCTGATGCATTGAGAGAGTAAAATCAAGTGTCAAGTATTTTAAATCTTCATGACTTAGTCCCATCTGAAAAGATTTCATTACTCAAAGTTATTTTCTCATTTTGAGAAATTTCCAGAGGGATGCTACGTGATAGACTTTTAGGGTGTGATCCAAAGAACAGTTAGATCTTTGGCTGGACTGGGAGATAAGACTGGGTGATGTCCAAAAGAGCCTGAGATAGTTGGAAATCCCTCTCTTATTTTGGGAGGTATGTCGATGAAAGTGTTAAATTAAATTAGTAACATGTACATGAATTATGAGGAGGTTTGTGTTTTCTTACTGCTTTTTAGTAACAAGTTTTTTTAGTAAGATTCTCATCAACGGCCACGCTGCATTCAGTCCACAAACAGGAATCAGTTACTTTTGGCCTCTTGATTCATACATGCGAACCAGAGATGCTTTGCTACAGTGGCATCACACAACATTAGATCTCTTTTATGAACGTGTAATAATACTCATTGGTTTTAATGAGGTTTTTTTCTGAAATAAAAAAAATAATCTTTTTATTTCTTGTTGTATTTAATGAGGATCACTGACTGAAGACAGGTGAACACAATGAGGCTGAGGGAAAAACACAATGACAGGAAGTAAAACAGCCAAAGACACATAGGGTAAAAAAAGCAGAGGTATATTATTTACAGCTGCCATTTTTAGGATACTTTGGATACTATTATTATATGGGTTTTTTGTGAGGATTTGATTAATTTTACAAGTATCTGTACTTCAGTACTTCATGAAGTATCAGTACTTCATGGGTCCTCCTGTGGAAACCATCAATCGACCATCGTATTCTAATAGTTTTCTAATCTGCAGCCTGTGCCGTGGTGTTGGACCCTCTGACACACACGATGTACACCAGTGTTATACAATATATGGATTCAAATGTACACTGATCATTTTTTCTGAGTGTCGTGAACTTGTTTTTTACTTTTCTGACAAACATTTTCATGGGTCATGAGATGTTCATCTAACAAATATTACTTTCTGTTATCTGTTTGGGATGGTGTCTAGTTTCTTTCAAGTATGTCATTAATCAGTAATTTTGTCTGATCTTGAATCACACTGCAGTAGACGAGCCACAGTAGAAACAAATATTATCATTCATTTAAAAACTAAATTATAATTTCTAGATCACTTCTGTGGTCAGTTATTCTGGATATTACATCAGAGTAATTGACCCCTCCCTGGTGCTGCTCCTTGAAAGAGGACTGACCCACAGGGATCAATACTGCATAACTCAATGCAACTTTCCTATGTGCAGGCACAACAATGAGAAGACTTTCCTGATTTGGATTAATGAGGAGGATCACACCAGGGTCATCTCCATGGAGAAGGGAGGCAACATGAAGAGAGTGTTTGAGAGGTTCTGCAGAGGCCTCAAGGAGGTAACTCTGTGTTTGTGTATGTGGATTATTTAAGATAGGAGAAAAAAAATGGAGTAAAGAGACAATTGGTGGCTCTAAGAAAGAGTTTGTCACTTGGATCTGTGTGTAATGTGTGTCCAGTGCATTTCTGGATTTTACAAATGAACCTGCAGTGTAAGAGTTCAAGCAAATGTAACATGCAGCCTGATGTGCATGATTTAATGAAGGTAGAGGATCTCACATCTGAAAACAGTGGACTGCTGGGCAGCTGTATTTAGATCTCTGTATTGATTTGATAAGCCAAGAGGAGGGCATTAGTTCCATCTAAAAGCTTTTCCAGAGAGAAAGCTTACCAAAGCAAAAAACTACTTGCACTAGTCTTTGTCCGACCTCAACAATAAATAAAGCACGTAGACAGGCACCCAGAAACACACTGTCCAAACACGGCCGTGTAAACATCAACTATTTATCTAAGTTACCCGTTAAAGAAAGAACAAAAGACAAGCAAATCAACATGTGGTCAGCCCTGACCAACACTCCTCACTGCTACATGAGCATCAGTCCACTCTGACCAAGGTTCAGTCCAACGAGTGAACTCCCCAATCTTTGATTATCAGTTCCCTAATGTGAACAGTTCAAATACGACCAATAGTTTACTGTGTATGAAAAGTATAAACTTGTGTGGTTGTTAGTTTAGTCAGAGGCTCACTATGTTGTTACTGATTCTCTCCCTGTCAGGTGGAGCGTCTGATCCAGGAGAAGGGCTGGGAGTTTATGTGGAACGAAAGGCTTGGTTACATCCTCACCTGTCCATCCAACCTGGGCACAGGGCTCAGGGCCGGAGTCCACGTCAAACTGCCCCTTCTCAGCAAGGTAGCACAGTCGTTAATAGAGTAGATAGTAAGAGGAAGGCTGACATTTTACACCATCGCTTTAGTTTATATGGAAATCTTTTGTGTTACTGTTGTATTACTGCCACACCTTGACAAACCTGAAACAGTGCATCTGCATGGCCTTAAAAATCAACAACAGACAAACATACTACAGTTACTAATACTGTGATTAAAGTGCTCTGAAACTGTTGAGAACATCTCCTCTCCCGTCCCTCCCAGGATCCCCGCTTCAGTAAGATCCTGGACAACCTGCGTCTGCAGAAGCGTGGGACAGGTGGTGTGGACACCGCTGCTGTGGGTGGTGTGTTCGACATCTCCAACCTGGACCGCCTTGGTCATTCTGAGGTAGGGAAATCCCATCTTCCCCAAAGCATTCACCTGCCAAACTGTTTGACTGGAGCTGTTATCAGCCAGCAATTCAAAGCTGTAGGTGTGAATGTGTGACAACGCAGCACTGCAGGGCCACTGCATGCTTTCTGAGTAAACAAAGACTCACACTACACAATACAACATTTATTGCATCACTTATACTTATCGGTACAGCATTTCATGGACTCTTAAAATCATCTAGGCTGCAACATGACATGGGCTCAGAAAGCAAATAGACTGTTGTTAAATGAATGTTTTGTGAGTTATTTGGGGCACAGTTTCAGCTGTTGTTGTTTTTTATCAGACCAAATGAAGCTATAGCTGGAGCTACATGTCCAGGCTGTCATCCGTCTTTGTTATGTCCTGGGTTGTGCTGTCACGCTTGTGTGTGAGTCATTCAGTACAATGCAGCAGTTCTCTGTTGCTGTGAGTGTGTGTAGTTGCATATTTTACTGTGATTACATAGAGAATGGAAATGGCTCTTCATTGTGTCTGGGGAGAGCAAAGGAGTGGACAAATTAACATTCAATATGGTGCAGAGTGAGAATCTCATCTCATCTTCCTCTTTACATAACATTGTCTGACTTTGTAAGTTTGGTTGCTCGGTGCTGTTTGATCCTCCATCTCCAGACTGATGAACACTCTCAGGGTGGAAGCACTAAGTTAAAGAATGATGATGGAGAGGTGAGAGAGCTTAAGACAGTTCAAGCAAAGTGCAGGATGACAAGTGTGCGAAACTTAAACACTAATGTAAAACACTACTGTTTGTCCACTGTTTGTTCATAGTTTCTATTATTAACATGTGTTTATCTGCTCTGAGACATTAACCTATAACTGTTTGCCGTTAGGATGATTTGTCTGTCGCAAAACTGTTGGTTAAGTACATGTCATGATATCCACCTTCACCTGTGAGGATATGTAAACAGGTCTGGGCTGTGTTGCAGATCACACTGTAACCGTAGTAATCTGCAGCTAATGCACCAAATGTTGTGAGTTAGAGGAGGTTTTGTCTGGATTTTTAACTGCAGCTCAGAAGAGGCATTCCTCTGCAAGGTTTATGGCGTCCAGTTGATGCTCTCTCAATGCTTGTATTTATATTTGGTGATGCTGATAGTTTGATAATGAGGTGTATGTTCAGGGCTGCAGACTGTGCTGCATCTGATTCTGCACCCACTGACAGTATGTGAGGAATCTACCTATGTACTAAATGATCCTGTATGATTTCAGGGATATGAAAGTACTCCGCTTTGAAAAATAATTGCTTTTCCACAAAAAATGGGTCAAAATCTCATTGTCTAATATTGAAAAACAAATAAACCCTTTCAACAATTGTGTAAATATGGCTCATCGCAATAATTTAACTGCTCGCTCCAAGATGTTTTCTACTTAAGTTATTACGTTACATCCTTACACTCATGTTTCTTGTGTAAGGAGAAACTTTACACCACCTGAGGATGAATGTGAAAAGAACAGCACAGAACAGCTCAAACCATTGAAGTGAAGCAACAATTCAAACACATTTGGACGGAGGATTTACAGGATAAAGATTCTGTTTGCTTCTGTGTCTTTATTTTAGGTCCAGCTGGTGCAGACGGTGGTTGATGGTGTCAACTACCTGATTGAGTGTGAGAAGAGACTGGAGAGAGGCCAGGACATCAAGGTGCCCGCACCCATCAAGCAGTTCAAGTAGACACTGATCCCTCATCTCCCCACACAAACCTCTGGGCACACACACATATGCACAAACTGTCCCTTCTATAGCCATAGATACTACAAACATCTATGCCATCGCCTCATTTCTTACTACTACTTATCTAATCACCCCTCCCCGACCCACACTATACCTCTTAATAATATAATCTGCATATATTATACAATGCTATTTGGCTAAATGAGACTAGCAGCATTTAGAATCTACTGCGTTGAGCTGATGTGAGTAAAGCCCACTGCAGTAAATTCAAACCTTCCTCTAAAATGCGGCCGTACATTTATAAAGATGCACAAACTGTGGAGCTGTTGCAATGAAACAAAGATCTCTGCATGGCCAAACAGTATCTACAGACCACGCCTCACCCAGCTGTCCCCCACCTCAGCCCCTTCCTGCCGCATGTCCTATACTCAGCCTCTTCCTCCCATTCCTGTGTGTTGATTGGTCATTCCTACTACTTGGTGCTTGTGTAGTTCATGCACTTGTGCTCTCCTTTCCATTTGTGGATTGTGTGTACATAGTTTGTTTTCACCATTTTGAGTTGAGTTGAATGTAGAAAAACAATTTAGTACTGAAAAGACATGTTCTCCAGATGATTGTTGTGTTTGATGACACACTGGTGTCACACAGTTGAAGGTCTAATGCACTCTAGTCAGGTTGGGTTCTGTACTGTATGCTACTGAAGCAATATCATTCAAGTTCATAACTGAATGTCACACTGTAATGTCTTTTATTAAAGAGATCATCTATTTAACAGTATCTCCTCCTCTGTCTGTCTGTTATTCAGTTTCTACATCAACTAGAACTATTCCCTTGGTGTCCAAGCAGATTTTGCACAAACTTGAATCCCAAGCTTTAAGTAACCGTGGAAACTAAGCTCACAGGTCATGATTGCGATCAGCGTGGTTGCAGAGAGCCATGTGACAATGTTTAGTCAGAGGCACAACAAAACTGTATTCTGTTCCAAAGGCTGGTTCCCACACTTTTTTAATGGAGCCAAGATCTAGAAATCTGAAAGATGCCAGAACTGTTTGATTTCATTCAAATTTTAGATCCCCTGATGCTGACATGACACATGGACATATTCTGTACATTTCATGTTGTCAACAAATCCTTGTTAAAGACAAAAATACTGATGAACTGATGCTAATAGTAATCATTTCTACCTACTAACAAGTACTGTCTGAGTGTCTTATTATTGTGACAAAAAACTATAGTCTTAAAGTTGCTTATGATCAAATCATTTTGCTTTAAATAGTCTCCAACAAATACACTTCATGACTTCATTCCAGTCTGGTTAACATTTGCTAAAAGCTATTTAACCAAATGTCCATGTTTTATTTACAAGTGAGTGTGAAGACGTCAGTGTTTTCTCTGCAGTGCAGGAAGTCTGTAACAAGTGCTTTGTCCCATTGTGAATGAATGGTTAGTTATTGTCTCAGTGGTTCCCAGTGTTATGGTCTGCACACTGACAGGACAACAAGGCGTTCAGTGTTCATAGGAGATACAGCTGAGACGTCAAGTGTAGGTGTTGTGAGGCGTCAGGAATCTGTTTCTCTCTGAGGATTTGGAGGAAGGTTTTGATGTCCTCTTCCTCCTCGTTCTTCCTCCTCCTCTTCCCTCACTCACTCTCTCTCTCACAGTAGTCGGAGCGTGTCACCAGCATAATGCTGCAGACCTCTCTCCTCCTCTCCTCTTCTCCTTGTTCCAGATATGGCTGAGGAGCAAGCAGGTTGCCATGGCAACCACTTCACTGAGGCAGTGGGGGCTTCAATGGGGGAGGGAAAGGGTTTTCTGGGTAACAGAAAACAAATCTCTACAGCACAGATGAGCTCTGCACGTCAAACACAGAAACAAACAGGTCGTCAAGATAAAAGGATGTTACAATAAAACAATGATTAACTGGTGATCAGAAAAAGCCTCAACCCAGATGTTCTTGTATTGCTACAAAATGAATTACCTGTGTTTCTGTAGACCCTCCCTGCACACCGTCACTACAGCTGCACTGACTCTGACCTTCAGCCCATCTTCTCCACGTGATACAAAAAGGAAACTCAAGTTGAAGCTTTAACCTCATTTGATCCCTGAAGAATTTCGGTATAATTCGTCCATTTCCATCTCAGCTGTCAGTTTACAGTAAACAGTGTCTGAGGGAGCAGCAGCTCAGCTTTAAAAGGATTAGCTCACCAGCCGTCCGTGGATCTGCGAGCGTGAACCACAGAGAGGTGAGGGGCCTGTAGAGGTGTCACACGTCTGTTTCAGGAGAGTTTATAAGTTTGAAGTATGGAAAAAGATTTATTTTACTTACACACTTAGACTTACAAGCACTTTGGCTGACTATGCTGTCTTTTTAAAGTGCTATATAAATAAAGTTGAATTGAATTGAATTATATGTAACAGAATGCTAGTTGGATTCAAATCATTAAATTCATCAGAGCCTTTTTCTGTCCTGTAAGTGGCAACAAAGAAGACTAAAATCTCTGAGTAAAGAGCAAAGTTATCTTCAATTTCTATCTATATTATTTATTTTATTCTAAATACAAATGTGTTTCCTAAAAGGAGAACAGAGAGCTCTTTAATAGGTGTGTATGAGTCTGTTATTATTTCTGAAAAATGTGACAAAGTTTGAGTTTTAATTCAAATCTGGGAATATGCCTAATTTTAGTTCATTATTTTTTAATCTGTCAGATCTTCAGCATTTCACCATTGGCCTGCAGTACCCTATTTCAATAGAAGTATTTGCAGTAATGTGGGTACCTGACAGAGCTTGTATTACATTATTATCTACACTTTGTTGGGATGGCTGTTAACTTTCCACTACAAAAGGCAAAAGGAATTCAGAGACAAAGTGAAGCTCCAAGGGAAATATTTGTGGAAGACATGTAAGCTGTTTGCTTTTTCAGGCTGTTACTCCAGAATAGAATCTAACAAACCAGGTTAGGATGGTAACAGAGTATGTCTTATAAAAAAGTACTGATATATCCTGAGTAAAAACTAGATAACTAGTTCAAAGTATGATCGAAGTATGTGGAGAAATCCAAAAAACTTATAAAGAAACTGAGGTGTTGTTTGATTGAAAATTATTCCTGTGCATTTATGTAACATTGTGTAAATGTAGGTCGACTTTTAAAGTAACTTACTATAATTAGAGTCGTGGCTGTGAAGCTCTCTGTGTTATCTCAGAGCGCCCTCTGCTGGACATGTACTATAACTGCAGCTTTAAAAAAAAATGGCTTAACTTATGCAATAACTGCCGATGAATAGAAACCTAGTTTTCAATAATAAAAACAACAGTGTTTTGTAATAAAGGTCAAGGAAATGCCAAAAATGAACATATGGATGACCAGCATTTTTCCAATTTAACATTATTGCACACATTTTAAGTTGTATACACTGTATGTTGTGGAATTACAATGAAGGATAGCTTTATAATCTGTCTACAGATACATCAGTATACCCTGAATCACTTATTTTTGCTTAATTCTGTGTAAAGATATCTTCATTTAGGAGTATGCACTGTGTGAGAACAATGTAACCAAAAACAGCAATGGTATAAGGAGTACATTTTGACACAGGATCCCTCTACAGGCATGAGATCACTCTTGTTTATCTAAACAGGTTTACAGTGTATCACATTATTTAAAACCACATTCCCCAGGTGATAAATCCAGCCAGAATTCCACTGGACACGTGGTGCTTGTTTAATATTATCTTTACAAAAGAATAAGAGCTGGATCTTAATAATAAAATCAGTTGCAAGCTGTCGTAGAATCCAGGACAGTGAACAGACGTACAGAGGAACAGGACAGTTTCTGAGATAAGGTTGTCATACCACTAATGGCTTCAGCACACCAAATCCAGGGAGCTTTAGGTTTTTCCACAACAGATATATGATATGAGAGAAACCTGCACATTAGTAGAATGAGTGTTTGACCTTTCCTCTGAGATCTGAGCTCAGGCTTTACTTAGTTTAAAAACAGTGGAACATTGGTTCATTAGAGGATATGTGCTGGCTGTCTGCCTAAAGTAGAATCTCAAACTAAAGCTAATAAAGCCACACTGGGGAGAAAAAAGGTTGGAAAACTGATTGGATGGTGCTTGTCTACAATCAGTCAATTAATTGCTTGACGGGAATTTAACCTGCAACTATTTTTGATTATTGATGAATTGTTTGAGACAGTTCTCAAGTAAAAAGGCTAAACTTTGTCCTGTTCCAAATGCTCAGTTGTGAAATGTGCTGCTGTCACTTTGCTTAACGTTGTTTTATTTGCACAAGATGACATTGGTCTTGGCTCTTTTCATATTTGACAGACTAAATGATTAACTTGAAATAAACAACATCACATTATTCAATCATATAAAAAAGTGTTAAGTTCAGTCCTAATACAACATGGATACTTGTTCCTTGATTTTTTTGTGGTGCCAGGAAATGGAACAAAATTTACTTTGTACATTCACTAATTATTTTGTTTTCATGCCACATATAATCCTTCTACTCAGTCACATTTCACAGGGAAATATTTGTGTATCTTATGTTATCATTTGATGTCATTGTTATCGATGATACCACATAATATCATGTCTCAGTGGAAATGAAAGAACAGGCTTATTAATCCGTTATTTGACTGACAAAAAATTAACTGTGAATAGTTCATTATTGATGTTTTTCAAATGTGAATGTGTTGATTATTCCTAATGCAGTAACACTTAAAAGTGAGTTGTAGGTTTAATCATATCTAATCTATCTATCTATCTATCTATCTATCTATCTATCTATCTATCTATTCACACACACACACATATATACATTTAAAGAGTCTACCCAAATAGGTAGGAAATCACATCACATAAGCAATTGCACAACACATTTTCTCAATTTTCACACATTTAATACACTTCTGCATTATAACATTAGTCTGTTCTCATAAATCCCTGGACTGAGCAGAAGTAACTGTAATAATAAAAAGCTTAACTACTTGTAAAAGAACCATTCAGAGCTGTTTGCACTCCATTTAAAAGCCATGATCTCCAGCAGTGAACTGCTGAAATAATCGCTTCCGCGTGTGAGAGGAGTTTTGATTTTTCCGAAACGTATTATTGGTTCTGAGGCGACGATGTTCTATTTGCTTGCATCTCATTGGTCAATTGAGGCAGAGTGACGCGATAAACCGACCAATGAGAGGGTGCCACACTGTGGTTAGGAGCGGTCCCGCTGACTGTCTGAACATCTTCACCGCCTCCAAGCCTTTCTCTTTCTCTATCGACAGTCTGCACTTGGCCCTGTCCGAGGAGCTCGCAGCCTTGGATTCCACTGTCACTGACGCCATTTGCACTTCCAACTTTTTATTATAACTTAAAGTGAAGAAGAAGGCTCTCAGCTAGCACCAGGTGCCATGTTGAGGTTAATCTTTTTGGCCGCTCTCGCCGGGTTCTCTTGGGCCAGTGATGTGCTCGAGTACACAGATGACGATTTCGAAAGCAACATTGGAAACCATGAACTCATTCTCGTGGAATTCTTTGCCCCTTGGTGAGTTTTTCACGTTATGCTCTGAGTGTCTGAGAAATTATTTCGTGTGCAAACGTAAGAAATAGGAACGCTAGCTTACTTGTGTTGTGGTTAAGCTAAGAGACGTTCACTTGCAGAACTTACAATGCCGTAAATGTATCATCGGGTTTTTTTAAAAGCTCTAAATTAGTTGTACAAAATGCACCTTTATTGGTCATTAACAAAAACCGAGCTAATATATGATTGTCTGGCTTTTTGGCTAGGGACCAAACGTTAGCATGCTAGCTTGAAACGGCAAGGTGTACGCTAACTAGCGGTGTTGTTAGTGTTGGTTAAGACTAGACAGTGAGTCGGGGACTGTTCCACCCTTTACCCTGAACTGTACAGTGCTCAGAAAATATATTTTTTACTTTATTGTCATTGTCAGAACGTCTGTTGTATTTGTTCTGAATCTTTTCAATTGCAACGACGTGAGAATGGGGTTATGAGGAAGTTAGGGGTGTGTCCTTTTACTGTTGTAACCATCTGATTGGCCAGGGAAGTTTTGGTGTCGACACCTGATTGGTTCCGATTAACTGTGACGTTGTTCCACGGTGCCAAACTTGAATAAAATAGTACTTAATCAGTAGTTTTTATTAAAACGTTAAACATGTAAAACACAACAAAGGTAATTTTCAAAAAACGTCACCATTTTTCAGGTGGTGCTGGTATTCACAGTGACCGATGTTAATAAATCAGCTGACGAGCAATACTATGTTGATTAAAGCTTTGGAAAGTTGTTGAATGAATCAAATGAGCAGCAGATAAATTTGTAAAACAACAGTTGTGGTCCCAATAGTATTTGTTACCATATGAAATAGTGTTCAGTCCTGTGGAAACCTTTTCCTTTTTTTTTTTTTAAAGTTTTTGGTCCATTGAATTATATCAGAGGTATCAAATTCCTCTAGATCTCTGGATCTCCCTCAGGAAGTTCTGAAACCTGAAGTGTAACGTGTTCTTGTGTTTGGCTGACCCATATCCTCTTTCTTTAGGTGTGGCCATTGTAAACGTCTTGCACCTGAGTACGAGGCAGCGGCCACTCGTCTGAAAGGCATAGTCGCTCTGGCCAAGGTATTGCATAATACAGTTCACTTAACTCTGTACACTTTAGTGTGGCTTTCTGCACTCTGAACTGCAGCACTCTGTCCGCCTCATCTGAAAGTGAATCATTTTCTTTCCAATTAGGTTGACTGCACATCCAACAGCAACACATGCAGCAAATATGGTGTCAGTGGTTACCCAACCCTGAAGATCTTCAGGGATGGAGAGGAATCTGGTCCTTATGATGGCCCCAGAACAGCAGGTATTTTACTCTAACGTGACTTCTCTATTATTTGCACATACATGACCTGTACCTGCTATTCCATGATGACTCTTCTCTTGCCCTGTTTAGATGGGATCGTTGGCTTCCTTAAGAAGCAGGCTGGCCCAGCTTCCGTGGAGCTCAAGACAGAAGCAGACTTTGAGAAGTTTGTTGGAGATCAAGATGCAAGTGTTATTGGTGAGTTACTCTTCTACATGTACTGATTTGTCTCCTCAAGCACTCCAGTTTTAATGTGATCAGCCACTGTTCAGTGTCGCAGTGTGGGTTGGGTTTTTTTTTTGCTGTCAGAGCTGCTGGATACTGAGTTCTGATCCTTCCTTCCCAGGGTTCTTTGCTGACGACAAGAGCACAGCACAGGCAGAGTTCCTGAAGGCAGCCAGCGCCCTGAGGGACAACTACCGCTTTGCCCACACAAACTCAGAGGATCTGCTCCAGAGCCGTGACATTGATGGAGAGTGAGTACATCTTTCTGCCTTTCACCTAGTCATCTTTGTAGCTTCAACACAAGTCCAAAACAATCAAATAGCTCTTAACTTGATGCCACCAGTGTAGCTGCTGTCAGTGCAGCGAGACTCCAGTGACATTTCCATTTTTGGTTAACAGAGGGGTCGTCCTGTTCCGCCCACCACGACTCAACAACAAGTTTGAAGATGGTTTTGTCAAATTCAGTGAGGACAAATTCACCAGCAACAAAATCAAGAGGTTTATCCAGGACAACATGTGAGTGTCGAGTTTTCTTATTCACATCCTGTCATCAGTGTCCACATATTTATGCCCCAGTTAAGCAGCAGAAACAGTAGTTCAGTATGTTTACATAGTTGGTACATATTTACATGCTTGGCTCCCAGCCAACAGGACCTCATGTGGTCGGTGATGTGTTCTCTCTGCAAACACCATCAGGCCTCACTCGGGTCAGACAGGGTGTTCATAAACCCAATCAAGTACGATATAGATCTTTTCATTTGAATAGAAAAAAAGCACCGATCTCTTATAGCTATTTACTGAGTGTCTTGAAGGGACCATCAGCTGAGGCATAAACGATGTTTGATGGTACAACAGAAACTATGGTGTGCGGGTGAGGCCATGGAGTATCCATGCATCCCCTGAGATTACAGTGAAAGTACAAGTTGATCTGATCTGCACCATGTTTAAAACAATATGCTTTGAGAGTGATTCACTCAATGTTTTTCAGAAACTTGTCTTGGGCAGGATACTGTGAGTGTCATGCTCTAACTTGCCACTTCCTGTGTTACTTTAAAATGCTGCTGTTACAAGAAGTGTGTTTTTACATTTGATACAAGTGAAACACAAGAGTCATCTGCTTGTCTCGTCTCCATGCGTGTTCCCACTAACAGTCATGTAACAAGAGTCTCCTGTTTTATCAAGATGCCACTGTCGACTTGTTTTACTTTCACTTTGCTCAACCGGTAAAGTTTCTTTAAAGTCCAGTGACAGTGGAGTTTAAAAAAAAAAGAAAAAAGAAAACAGGATCTGTGCAGAACAATGTGATCAGACTAAATATTTGCGCTTGCTGAAATATGATTGTTCACACCTGGCAAATGGTTTCAAATTAAATTTAGTTTACAAAGAAATTTAAACTAATTTTTTTGTTTGTTTGTTTGTTTTGACTTTTGATTTTCCCTTCAGCTTTGGGATTTGCCCTCACATGACAGATGACAATAAAGACCAGCTGAAAGGAAAAGACCTGCTGGTGGCTTATTATGATGTTGACTATGACAAAAACCCCAAAGGCTCCAACTACTGGAGGAACAGGTGGGTGTGTCCAAACTCGTCCCTGAGCTGCTGTTTTTCTCAGTGGCGTGCAGCTGCTGTAGTTTGTCATCATTATCTTAAATCTCACACGTTGATGTATCTTTCCTCAGTTGTGAGAAACTGTTTAGAAATGAAAGCAACACATGTTTTGCTCTGTTTTCAACAACATAACCTGAACCAAAGTCACATGTTACAGGGTGATGAAGGTGGCGAAAAGCTTCCTGGATCAGGGCAAGAAGCTGAACTTCGCTGTAGCCAACAAGAACATGTTCAACCACGATGTGTCCGAGTTCGGCCTGGACAGTGGTGCAGGGGAGCTGCCTCTGGTCGCCGTCCGCACCGCCAAGGGAGACAAATACGTCATGAGTGAGGAGTTTTCGTAAGTTCAGTCAAACACTCAAGTTCACCACTAATGGAAAATCATAATGAATGAATTATACTCAGTGGTTTGATATTGTACTGCTGTAAATGTTAAGATGTTACCAGGAGATGAGTTCAGCAACAGTTTCACTGTGGAAGAGGTGATCACTAAAAAATTTACTAGATTGTCTTCTGTTTGTGTTCTCCAAACAGTCGCGATGGAAAAGCTCTGGAGCGTTTCCTGCAGGATTACTTTGATGGCAAGTTGAAGCGCTACCTCAAATCAGAACCCATCCCAGAGAACAACGATGGACCTGTGAAGGTGAGAAGATTCCCAGTTTCCTCTTAAACCTGCTTCATGAAATACCTCATATTTTTGTCCCTTTCTGCTCAATTATCTTTTACACTCACGCTGTGAAGGAGGACGTTTATTTTAAGTGCAAGAACATGGAAAAAAAACCCTTTTTTTGCAAGTTTGTTAAATTACTGTATGTAGCTGATAACAGACTTTAGGAAGTTGTTTTTAGTGCTCCTCCAGGGGTCTGCAACACTGGTCCAACAGAGCAGCAATCCTGCACGTTTTAGATGTGTCCCTCTTCCAACACACCTGATTCAAATGACCAGGATCATTATCAGGCTTCTGCAGAGCTTGATGATGAGCTGATCATTTAAATCGGGTGTATTGGAAGAGGGAAACATCTAAAACAGTGATTACCAACCCCTGGTCCTGGCAACACAATCCTGCATGTTTTAGATTCTAAAACATGCAGGATAGTGGCTCTCTAGGACCAGGGTTGCAGACCTCTGTTCTACTCTTATTGTCTCTTTGGAGAACAGCGTTACCCTGGTCAGGTTGTGCTGTCTAATCCAAATGTGCTGAAAATACATTGTTGCCTCGTCTGGCTGAAATGACTGACTTCTGGAAGCTGAATGTTTTTAAAATACCTTTTAATGTCCTAAGAAACATACACACATACATACATACATACATACATACATACATACATTTATACAGTTATTTATTTACTTACTTACCTGTTCAAATGTGTTAATTTGTGTGTTTTTACTGTGTTATTCTAACAATTTCAGCCAGGACACTTGCAAATAGATTTTGAATGTCAAGAGTTCTCATTTCCTGGTGAAATAAAATAAAAAAAAAAAGAATAAAAAAGTTCAAAGTATTTGTCTGGGTTTGATGGAGGGGTCAACATCAGAGGGATTGATCTCAGTTAAACCTGGGTAGGCCAGTCTAACCTAAGGTAATGGGTAAACCTTTGTCTTCAGGTTGTTGTGGCTGAGAACTTCGACTCCATCGTCAATGACGACAGCAAAGATGTGCTGATTGAGTTCTACGCTCCGTGGTGCGGACACTGCAAGAACCTGGAGCCCAAATACACAGAGCTGGGAGAGAAGGTGAGGGGGGGTGGGGGGTCCTGACCTGCTGCTGTTCCACTGACAATGAAAACAGGTTGTAAGAGATATGGTTAAATATCAGCAGCTTGACTGCCTGACATCCTCTGTTAGTAGTTTGAGGTTTGTGCTTTCATTATGTAAAAATTTCCCTTCTAATCAAGACCAAACTCCATAAGCTTCTAACTCCATAGGATGTCATTAGTTAACCTGCTCTTTGTTTGTGTTTCTAAAGCTCACCGATGATCCCAACGTTGTCATTGCCAAAATGGATGCCACAGCCAACGATGTGCCGTCTCCATATGAAGTCAGCGGGTGAGTCATGAGCCACTTGATTTAGTATTCATGCCTCAGCACACTCCACTGGAACTGTACAGCAGAGATTCAAGAGATGTTCTGTAAATTTGTCGGGATCAGTGATAGGTCTCCTTATTGGTCTGGTACTTTATCTGTACACAGGTACTTCTTTAGTCCTGTATAAGAAAAAAATTCAGAACAATACTAGAAATCATTTATATTATGGGTAAGAAATGTTATTGCTTGCAGAGCAGCAATAGCAAGTGAAAAGAAATCCTTACTCAGGATCTGATGTCTGGGAGTTGTGTCTGAGTTACTGAGTTTATCAAGTTAATTTTATGTTTAGGATAAGAAGGTGGTATTTTAGTGACTGTGATTAGAAATAAAATATCTGTCTATTGGCACATGATATATTATTCATGTACGTTCTTTCCTGTGTCCTCAAACTTTGCTTTTCCAGTTTCCCGACAATCTACTTTTCCCCGGCTGGACGAAAGATGAACCCAAAGAAATATGACGTGAGTATGAGCCCAAAAAAAATCGCCAACAAACTGACTTCATGTCTGCGCTCTCTCTTAACAATCTGTCCCACTGGTGTTGTTGCAGGGAGGTCGTGAGGTGAGCGACTTCATCAACTACCTGAAGAGGGAGGCCACCAACCCCTTAGTTGTGCAGGAGTCCAAGAAGAAGAAGAAGAAGTCAGAGCTATAAAAGCTCCAAACAGGAACTTAACATCCCTCCCCCCGCCCCAACCATGACAAGAGGAGGAGGTTTGGGGAAGAGAAAGAACTAAATTATATTCCACTCTCTTAGTGAACTACCGAATGCTCTGAAGCCGAAGTCGAAAAGACGCGGTCCTCCCTTTTAGGTCCTCCGCTGCTCTGGGAATTCAGTGGAAGGTGGAGAGGTGGTGGCCAGGGTCTGCCCCATGCTCAAAAACAAAAACCAATTTTTAGGGAACAGTGGACGCTTTTGAAAAATTGAGATTTCTATTTCCCCCTGGTCTGGTCTGTCTGCTACACCTCAGGCTGATGCACTTTGGTTTGATACCAGTCTCCAGTCGCCATCTGTCTTCTGATTTTGTTGTCGTCATCACAGGGGATATTGGTAATGGTGATTTGTTTTCTTTTTTGTTTTTTTTTCTTTTTTGTAACACGTCTTTGTTTTTGTACATTTGGAAGGATTGTGAAATAAAAAGGCCCACAAAACCAAAACGTGCTGTAGGATCTTATTTATGACCATTAATGTTTTTACACTTGGCAAGTTCATGGAAAGTTGTTATTGTGTTTGATTTCAAACTTCATTTAAAAACTGCTGTAGCTATTTTTCTTTTTTTAATGACACACAAAACTATTTTCACTGGAGATTATTCTATTTAGTGATTTCAATCTGGCAAATAAATCTATAAAATTTTAAGAAAGCTGTCATAGTTGCCCAGGGTCCAAGGTGAACCACCAATAATCACATATCATTTAATGCTCTTTAATAATTATATACTAGGTCTGTGTTGTCTCTGCATACAGGAAAACACATGAGCCTGTGTACGGTTTATATAGGGTGTCTGTGCTCAGTTTAATACACATCAAAGGATCTGTCTCACAAGGCACTAAAAGACTGTGATGACAAACTGACAGATGGAAGATATTCACTTTAACGACAGCCTGGTAAAATATGGGAAACTTCTCTCCAGACAGATTCCACGACCTGGCTGGTCATATAAAAGTGCCAGGTATTGTACAGAAGCTGTAAACTCCATAACCACAGGATCCAGGTGGAACATGGTATTACAAAGTTCACAAAAAAGTCACTGCAAAATCTTAAAACTAATTAAATCATTAAAAGGTGTTCTTTTCTGTCAACAGACAAATCCATTAAACGTTTTATAGTAACCTTAAAACAGCTAATTTTGAAGGAGTCTAATGGACTTAAATTCAAGCACTTCAAGCTCTGACAAAAGAACGGTAGAAAGAATGCAGTCTCCTACGGTATAACATTTATGACCACTTAAATACAGTGCAGGCTCTTTTGACTAATTTTATAGGGATTAATAAACATAATGTGACACTAAACAAGATCTTACATCACTGCATCTGTGGAACTTATTTATTTTTTAATCATCCGACCAGCAGGCGGCGCCTCCGCAGGCATTTAGCTGCTCATCACTTCCTGATAAACAACCAAGGAAGAAGAGAACGAGCCAATCAGGTGCAGAGTACAGAGGACTAGTCCAGGCATGTTCCGACTGTACACGTGCTGCTTCAGAAGGTATTGTACAATTTATTCTTCTGTCTGTCATTCCGTTTTCTTCTGGTTTTTTCCCCTTAAATAATCCCCTTAAACAATCTCGTGTTTTTCTATTTTTCTCTGATGTGTTTTCATCTTTTGAGGAATTGACCGTAGTGGTTGGTTTAACGTTGTTTTCGTTAGCTGAACGCCAGGTGGTTTATACACTTCAGTATTACAGATAAGATACGGAATTAAACTACATAAAACACGAGACCATTAATTTTTCTGTACTTGTGGAGGCTGTTGTCCAACACACCGTTATTTTAACTCGTCTTTCACGGCCTGTCCGGTAAAGAATCCTGATCCGTGTGGCCTCACAGACAGATGTTACCTCAGGTTTGTATTTACAGCTCAGTGTGTATCACATTTACATCCTGAGCCTTGTAATGATGAAAATGGTACTAATACAGTTGAAGATCATCTGGTGACAAGCAAGAAACAAACTGACAAAATCGTGTAGAGTTAGGTTGGTTTTATAATCCTTTTATTTTTTTTAATTTAACCTTTTATTAAACCAAGAAATAAAAACTCTTGATATGTAGAATCTCTTTTATAGGAGTGCCTCGGCCAAGCAACTCAGACAGATAAAGTATTACAGTAAAAAAAACACACAAACAATAATTTAACAATTTAACAATTTAAAACAAGTACATACATAAGTGCACGTCTCTAAAAGCAACTACAGGCGTTTGTAAGCTTAAATCTTCCAAGATATACAATAACAATCAGGCTGGGAAAAACAAGTCAGTCATTGCATTTGTTTCAGATGAGTCAACAAATCCTTCAAAATTTCCCTAAATTTATTAAATTTGCTTATATAAATTACCCAAATACACAACTGTTGCATTGATCAAGCTAAACACAGACTCAAAATGAATTTTATTTTGATTGTGAAATCATATGTGTGCTGTAAAAATCCTGATGTCAGATCCACACACTGACCTGAGGTTATTAAAAATCTTCAGTCATGTGCTGCTGCCTTTTCTTCCAGAGTGCAAGTTTAGATTTAATTTTTTAAATTCTAATTAATGGTGTTTTCTTACTAAATGTTATATTTTCTTTCCTCAGAAATGACTGTGACAGATATTTCATTATCTAACGATGGCAGAGCCTTCAAAAGGGAAGAAAACTTCCTCACGAGGACTTCTTAACAATTACCGGTACCTGTACAAAAAACACATGCTGCTCTGCACCATGGAGACTGCCAGAGCCCGGAAGAAACACCAACAGAAGATGATGGTTGTCGACAAGAAGATGAAAAGAACGTGCACCTTCCACGAACCACTGGATACAAAAAAACCTAAATTAAGTGACATAGCTCAGGAAAAGCAAAGCTCCTTGAACTCTGGACTCTGTAAAGCAGCTGACCACCACAGTTTACTGACGGCCCTCAGAGATAGCTGGGAGGTGGACAGTGGTTTCTCTTCTGAAACCAGTCCTCCAGCCAGTGGTCGCAGCTCGCCGTGCCCCAGCTCGTGTCCGACCACAGTGGTGGCATTGGACTGTGAAATGGTGGGGACCGGGCCTGGTGGGCGTTGCAGTGAGCTGGCCCGCTGCAGCATCCTGGATTATCACGGCAACGTCCTGTATGATAAATATGTCAGACCATGTCAGCCAGTCACAGACTTCAGGACTCGTTGGAGCGGCATCCGAAGGCATCACCTCCGCAACGCCACACCATTCGCGCAGGCCAGAGAGGAGGTGAGGTCTGCTTTGCTTGAGCATCTGAATATATGGTTTGATTCTTTGTTATCTCTTCACACACAGCAGGTAGCACCATATGATACTGGGAACATTATGTATGTATGATTACCTGAAACATAAGCAAAGACATAAGTGTAATTTAAAATGAGTTGCTAAACAAATACATCAGCCATATGTCAATGTGTTAACCTGCTGAGCAGGAGATGTTACTTTCTTTATAATGGGTTTCCTGAGTTCAGTTCAAAGTACATTTATGTGGAATTCAAGGTATTTAAAAAAAGAAAAGAAAAACCACAGCTGCAGAGCAGGTTAAACAGGAAGTACATGAAAACAACAATCGAGCTCCTGAGCAACGATTTCAGAAATCTCCACTGTGTAAAAGATGCCTTCAGTTTTGTCTCCAGGTAAATTTCATCTTCACTTTTCTGCACTTGTCTCCTGTAGATCCTCTCAATACTTGAGGGTAAAGTGGTCGTGGGCCACTCCGTCTACAATGACTTTGAAGCGCTGGACATGCTCCATCCAGGTCACATGGTCAGGGACACAGGTACAACCCGTCTCCTCAGCCGGTTGGCCGGGTTCCCCCGTGAACGTTGCGCCTCCCTCAAAATCTTGGCCAATAAGCTGCTGAACCGGAGGATACAGGTAGATGGAGCCACACTGTGGATATGTGCTTTTTCTCTTACAACTGAAATAACAGTTTTAACCCTCACATACTGTTCAGATTAAATTTGACTCATTTGAACATTAGACAGCAGTACACGTCCCCTAAATGTCATTGTCTTTCAACCTGAAATTTGGTGACTTTTCCTAAAGTGGCTCAAAATACACAAAAAAGAAAATAGTTTAAAATTGTCTACTTTTATACAAGTGAGGATGTTTAAGGTCATATCTGTCCTGTATCTATTAAACATTTAGATCTGCCTGTATATTTCACTGCTCTCTGAAAACTAAATAGACTAATCATCCATTTATTAGCATCAGAAAGGCTATTGATACATTCTAAATAGATCTAAAATTCAAAATGTGATATAGACACTTATCATGACCCAAACCCCACTGTGAAGGCATCAGATCTGAACAGTATGTAAAGGTTAAGGAGATTGTCCAGTTTAATTTACCTGTCCTCATATTATCACAGATATTAGAGGCTGTTAAATCCCCATATTGGCTCTGAAACTACTAAACTCATTTCAGAGTTGATGACGAAGAAAAGAAAAGAAAAGTTTTTTGTTTATTAATAGCTTAATATTATGTAATACCAGATATGTCTATTCTGTAACATTAGCAGATGTAAGGATTTACTGCCTGTCAAAAGTAGTAGTAGTATTAGAGGCTAACCATGTCTTCCTTTAGTGCATAATTATTATTTTTTTTGTTTGTTTGTTTGTTTGTTTTCTCAAATTTACCAAAAAACGACAATTTCCACAAGTTGAGCGTCCATGGGAATATTATGTAACTAATGATGTAACTGGAGTGCAGTTAGCGTTTTGTCTTCTACTTCCTGACTGTGGTTTGATTAGTGGTTAACCGTACAAACGTCGTCTGTGTCCAGGTTGGGAGGAGAGGTCACTGCTCGGTGGAGGACGCTCAGGCTGCTCTGGACCTCTACAAGCTGGTAGAGGGTGAGTGGGAGCAGGAGCTGCAGAACAAGCTGAGAGACGACGACGCTCCACACGAGCCGAGCTTCGCCTCATCAAACCACTACATGCAGGACGAGTACTGGCCTGATGATGTCACAGCTGACAGCCAATGAAAAAAGAGCATTTATGATCAACTTAGTGAGGAAACCGCTCAATAAGCTCCAGCTATGTGGTGCTGTCCAGTCCTGGGAGCAGGTTCAGGTGCGGTGATGAGTAATGTGCATGGAAATCACTTTAAACAGTGACAGTGAGAAGTGGTTGGTAACGCTAACAAGTCTGATTAAACTGATCTACCTTGTCTCCTTTGAGGAGCTGTACCACATCACTTGAAGGGGAAATACATTTGTTGCTTGAATAAAAACACTTTTAACTTATTACATTTAAACATGTAAAACATGGTCAGAGTTCAGACAGCAGATGTTTTGCTGTGTTGCCAGATGTTTGCCCGCAGAGGTGGAGGTGATCCCTGCAGACTGGATTATGTTCATCCAGCTCTGAAACGTTTGCTGTGCAGAGTTTGCTGTTCTTTACTTGAAAGATTAATTTACACTTATCTTAGGTCACATATGCAGTGGTTTTTGAAAATACAACCATGAGCACATTCAAAGTTGCAGCTTGTTTTACATGGTCTTCAAAACAAATACATCTTGGAAAATGCATTCAAAGTACACGTGACCACAAGTGTTTTTGGTATTGTAATAATTGTGTGTTCTTGTAACAGCTGCTATTAAATGTCCTAATAAAAATACCATCATGTTCAATCAAAGCAGTGTCATTTTGTTGTAGAGTGTGACGAGTGTGGTAAAAGAAATGTACATGTAGTTCAGTACAAACCAGCTCCTGCTGACTCTAGATGAATTCTCTATAACTAAAACAATAGTGTGTATTTAGGTGGATTATTTGTTCACTGGTAGATGAGGTTAACAGCTTTTCCATGTGAAATAAATTTTGTATCTTAGAAACTACTGACCCGTATTGAACTTTTCTGACACTGAGATTCATGAATTAATCGATCAGTGTTTAAAGCTGCTATACTTGTATAACTAACAAAGACTGAGTTAACAGAGGTCACTTGTAGTGATGTTTTTGTTCAGTCACTGCTAAACTACTTTTTAGTTCCAGCTGCAGCAGGTGGTTGTTCTACATGTTGTATATATAATAAATGTAAGGATCACAGTAGAACTTACAGCATCGATGGATCGACATGATTGATCCCAAGTTGGGAAGTTCCTTTAGCAGCAGGTTATGGTGTTGCACAGGGGGAAACCAATAAGATATAAAAACACTAACAACAAAACATCACAGTATTAATTACTAAATCTATTTGCAGGATATGTGCCTCAGTATAAATATACATAAGCAAAAATAAGCTTGGTAGATAAATGTTATGACATCATGTAAAGGGCCGTGGTATCTGCAGAAGAAAATCCTCGGTCATTGGTGTCGTTGTACTTGATCCTTTGCCAGATTAAACCTTAATAGCAGCATTGTTAGCAGCATTAGCAGTACGCCTCTAACGGTGTTGGGAAATGTTTTGGGATCATGTAGACCAGCAAGTCTAAGTCTGTCCCACACATAGCACCAGCATGTGAAATCATCTGATGGCATCAGGTCCAAATAGGCTGCACAGTCCACTTCAGTGAGGCTGACCTAGTATACTTGTTTAATTTGGCAAAAAGAAGTTGAAGACTATAAGAAGTACCGTATTTTCCGGACTATAAGCCGCTACTTTTTTCTGACGCTTTGAACTTAAACACCGGTGTGGCTCATGTATCGGCGGCACGAAGCACGTTGGGTTTTTACAAGCTAGCAAGCTCCGTGCTGCCGATACATTTAGCCTCGTCACATCAGACCCGGTCAGAGTGGACCACATGAAACTGTTTGAATAAATTCAATAGTGGCTTATAGACAGGTGCGCTCAATAGTCCGAAAAATACTAATCAAAAAGAATGGTACGAAAATAAATTAGTTTTTATGTGGCTAACATCTGGAGTTTTCTACTTTGATACAACAATAATCTGATGAATGGCAGATCAGAGAGAACTGAGGACTGTCCAGTTTTATTCATATTCGTGTAACAATCCCTCCTCTCTCCAGCTTTCTGTTCATGAACTGGAGGATCCTCTTGACCTGCGTTACCTGCTGGTGATGAAGGGTGCACCTGAGCGTATCTTAGAGCGCTGCTCCACCATTTTAATAAAAGGCCAGGAGCTGCCTCTGGATGAGCAGTGGAAAGAAGCTTTTCAGACGGCTTACATGGACCTGGGAGGACTGGGAGAGCGAGTACTGGGTTAGAGAGTCTTTCTCACCACAGTGATGCCACCTAATCATGTGCTGATCCAAGATTAAATAGTCTTATTTTATCTATACACTGAAAACTATGGGGAACTGACAGTTTTGATTTAATGTAAAAACTTTATTAGTCCACCTGACATGATGCACAGTGTAAATATGTCCTGAGCTGTGTGTTTTTAACAGTCCTCTCTCGCCCTCCCAGGTTTCTGTCACCTCTATCTTAACGAGAAGGAGTTTCCTCGTGGATATGCCTTTGACGGCGATGAGATGAATTTCACCACGTCAGGATTGTGCTTCGCTGGTCTCATCTCCATGATCGACCCTCCGAGAGCCACTGTGCCCGATGCTGTGATGAAATGTCGCACTGCTGGTATCAGGGTGTGTTCTTAGTACCTCACATACTCACACCTTGTGAGCTGCTTTTCACTTCTTAAAAGACAAAACACACTTATTTCTTTGTTTCAGGTTGTGATGGTGACTGGAGACCATCCCATTACAGCAAGAGCAATAGCAGCTAATGTTGGGATCATCTCAGAGGGCAGTGAAACAGTGGAAGATATCGCCCAGAGGAAGCGCATACCTGTCGAACAAGTCAACAAGAGGTGTTTGCATCGCTGCATTTTAAGAAGACCTCATTTCCATAACAAAACAGGGAGCAGATGGACTGTCTGTCCATTTGAATGTTTGTCTTGCATCCATTCAGTCCAGTCTGTTCAGTCTGCATGCATGTGTCTGTCTCTCTCTGTCCATCTGTGTACAGGGATGCTCGAGCTTGTGTGATCAGTGGTGGTCAGCTGAAAGAAATGAGCAGCGATGAATTAGACGAGGCACTAAGGAACCACCCTGAGATGGTGTTTGCGAGAACTTCCCCTCAGCAGAAACTGATTATTGTGGAGAGTTGTCAGCGTTTGGTAAATACACAAAGACCTCGTTTTGACAAGTCGCTCACTGATTGAGCAATTGTATATATTTGATGACTTAAACATGACATGCATCTAAAGCAATGCATATAATGTAATCACATGAGGATTGAGAGTAAAAAAGCAGCAGGGGATGATCAGGTCATCAAATGCCAGAATCCTGATAGATGTTTTCATCGTTCATCACCCCAGGGCTCTATCGTCGCTGTAACAGGTGATGGTGTGAATGATTCACCTGCTCTTAAGAAGGCTGATATTGGCGTCGCCATGGGGATCGCTGGTTCAGACGCTGCCAAGAACGCTGCGGACATGATCCTATTGGACGACAACTTTGCTTCAATTGTCACTGGAGTGGAGCAGGGTGAGAGTGAGGGAGTGTGTGTGTGTGTGTATTAATCACATTTATTCAATTTTTTTGTACTAAACCCACAGTTATATCTGTTAATTAATAAAGAAGTCATTGTCAATATATAGAATCAGTGCCTCATTTTGTCACTAATAGTGTCTTAGAAACATATTTAAAGTAATAAAGTTGATTTTGTTTTCCTGTGAAGAATTTTGTTAAAAGATTTTATGTTTTTTTTATATTTGCAGGTTTTTCAGTGTTTATGGTTTATTTTTGCAATTTTTAATATTTGAATCTTGATTATCTGTAGAAACAGAGAACATCTCTAAGAACATGTTTGTGTGTATTTTAACCTCTTTTATTGAGAGACTTGTGTATATGTGTGTTTGTAGGCCGTCTTATCTTTGACAACCTAAAGAAGTCTATTGCCTACACACTAACTAAGAACATTCCCGAGCTGACTCCATATTTGATCTACATCACCGTCAGCGTGCCTCTTCCTCTGGGCTGTATCACCATCCTCTTCATCGAACTGGCCACTGACATTGTGAGTAATTATGTCATTAGTACCACTTCCCTGAAGACGCAAATGACCCAATTACGGTCATTTCACTTGCAATCTGTTATCCGAACAGGTGATGATTGGGATTAATATTTGCTTGCAACACCACAAACCAGCCTCATCTCACAGCATGTGATCTGATTATGTTATCAGTGAATCAGCTCCCTTATCACACTCCTTATTCCCGTCTCTACTGTAGTTTCCCTCTGTCTCTCTGGCTTATGAGAAAGCAGAGAGTGACATCATGCACCTGAAGCCCAGGAACCCTCGCCGCCATCGCCTGGTAAACGAAGCCCTGGCTGTGTACTCGTACTTCCAGATAGGTGAGACACATACTGTATGGTGTCAAACAGCTGATGAACTAGATTGATATACTTTCTAAGTAGTATTGATCCTTTGTTTTGTTCTCTGTTTTAGGAGCCATCCAGTCTTTTGCAGGTTTTACAGATTATTTCACAGCAATGGCTCAGGAGGGCTGGTTTCCTCTTTTATGCGTCGGCCTGAGATCTCAGTGGGAGGACGTTAAACTTCAAGACCTACAAGACAGCTATGGACAAGAATGGGTCAGTATAAGCTTTTTAAAATGTGCACATAAAACATATAATTCTGTCTTAGTAATAAACCTACAGAAAGTGTTTGAGTGAGAGGGATAATAGGATTTGTGTCAACATAAAAACCCAAATGACTTCTCTGTTGTTGTCTCTCCTCTGGGTGCAGACCTACAGTCAGAGGTTGTATCAGGAGTATACGTGCTACACTGTGTTTTTCGTCAGTATAGAGATCTGTCAGATCTCAGACGTGCTGATCAGGAAAACCCGACGTCTTTCTGTCTTCCAGCAAGGCTTCTTCAGGTCAGCCAAGACCAGCACACAGTGTGTTACTAACTACTTACAACATTTACAGGAGATTTGTGTCTGTAAATAATAACCATATAAACATTACACCTCCAGATTTACAGTTATTGGCAGTGTTTACGCTTCACTTCAGGATAGGTATCCATGTTGTTAGTCCTGAAGTCACATCATTAAAAAATACAAGGAAATGGCAAAATCCAACATGTGTATGGATACTTTTCAGGGAGCTACATGGATATATAATAATCAAATTTTGCTACTTCTAAGTAGTTTTATACATTCAAATTTTCTGTGGGAAATTTAAATTTTATTACCGCTGTGTAAAAAGTTGTGTTTGGTTTCTGTGTCCAGGAACCGTGTCCTTGTGTCTGCTATAATCTTCCAGCTCTGCCTGGGTAATCTGCTGTGTTACTGCCCTGGGATGCCCAATATCTTCAATTTCATGCCAATCAGGTAAAACCACAGAGACTCATTTGCACCATCTAGAGAATCAAAGCTCAGACTGGACTAGAAGGAAAAAATGGTCATTATGTTGCCAAAGTTAATTAAAACTTAATAATATAGGACCCCCATGTGGAAAATGACTTTCACACTACTATTTGTAAACATGTGTTTTCTCACCAGAGTCCAGTGGTGGTTTGTTCCTGTTCCATATGGTATTTTGATTTTTGTTTATGATGAGATCAGAAAGTTAGGAGTCAGAAGATACCCAGGAAGTAAGTTAAAAACCCTTCTCAATGTTTAACTATTATCAATAACATCTCTACACCCAGTCAGTTTCACTAATCTACTGCTTGTAATCTCTCAGGTTGGTGGGATCAGGAATTATACTACTGAGACCAGAGAGACCCTTCATTCATTCATTCATTCATTCATTCATCAATCCACATGCATGGACAAATCACTCAGGCACAGAGGACTTCACCCATTTCACACTTCTTTGGGATCTATGTATCTTGTAGTATTGGCATTGTATTAATATTCACACCTGCATAATTCTATTGTTGAGAAAAGTAAAGACGTAATCACTTTTAAACTCATCGTAAAATACTTTAATAATTAATAACACAGATTGCATGTGTTTCAGATCTTTATCTTTGCTTGGCTGGATTGTATTCATGCTAATAAACAATTATAATGCTGTCAATATCCTGATGAGTTATTTTTTAAGGGGAGATGGTATTTATATATATTGCTTCATGTGTGTTGTGTTGAAGGCATGATTGCTGAGTTATTTTGTTTTTCATTATTATTATTATTATTATGCTGTTGTTGTTGTTATTGGTATACAAATCACAATTAAGACTTTTTTTCAACATGTGCAATGCCACTCACAGCACACAATGCTTTATATGGTTTAATGGTTAAGGCTTGAATTTCTAAATCCACCAAAGGGCAGCTTGTCCAACAATATATGGAGTTTGCAAAAATATGTAGACCACTGATGAATTGATAATAGATCCAGATACAATGCATGGAAAAAACCTCACTGATTGTCAGTGCTTACAAATTAACCACAACTGGCAATTTATTTTATTGCATTTAAATAATGTACTGCAGTTATCACAGCTTCATTACATTTTAGAGACATACAGAAGGCACAGATATAACCTTTTCATACCTTCTTTGTAGGTATCTACCATAAAAAGGTCCAAACATGATCTTTAAAGGCAGCTGTTACAAGTTTGTGTCCTGACAGAAAATCTCTGATCAATGAAATATTCATACAAATGTGGAAAAAAATACTTTCTCATGCACCTTCATCCATTTTTACTCTCTCTCTTGCTTCACTTGTACTCAGCTTTAATCATTGTCCTGCTTTTGTTTCCCTACTCGACCTTCCAGATGGCGATCTTGCCATCGCGACGTGCAGACCCACTCAGGACATAGCGATCCTCAGCAGAGCAGAGCGTCTGGACGCTGTCTGAATGGGCCTGCAGCTCCTTTTCCACTGTGTGGCTCTCTGGGTCCACCACCAACACCTGACTTCTCAGCTGACCGTCAAACTGACCTCCAACACCGCTCCAGCCGCGGCAGCCCACCCAGATCTGAAAAGACAAGAGGGCATCAAGGAGATGTAGCAGCGGGGAAGTGATGATTAATCAGTAGGGAGCAAATGAAAGCAATTACAGGATAATTTTGTTGTTGTCAAACCTCACCTGGTCCTTGACTCGAATCATACAGGTGACTCCTGAGCTGGCCGGCAGGGAGATTCTTTTGAATGGATGTCTGTGGTTGTTAATGCGCCAGAGACACAACTCGACCGAGTCGGCACAACCCGTCCACAACTGCCCTCGCTGGAAAAACACAACAAAAACGGTACAGTCACAGTGGACTGAATGACCGACTTACTAAACCATAAAGTGGCTGCTAATGCCCATAATTTATTGATTTATTAGTTAAGGATTACAAGGTCACCTCTGGGATGACGATGAAGCAGCTGAAGCTACTGGGCATGCTCCGTAGGTCATTAGGAAGTGCTATCCTTCTTTGGGGTGCCCCACTCTTTTTCAGTTCCACAATGCTGTCACCACAACCTGCACAAACACACACACTTCTCTTACACAAACCACACACGTCTTTTTTTGGTTGGCCAGGTGCATTTAGAAGTAATGTGTTGACACAACTGGTTTAGTTATAAAGTTGGAATAAAAAGTCCCATCAACAGACTCAAAATCACAGCCAGGTGGATTCAAACGGGCGGCAGCTAATCATTGAAAAAATATGTTACTGAGGATTTTGTTTAACATAACATAGAAATAAATTAAAAGATCTAAAAAAAAGATTGGAAATCCAGTGTGCAGCAGTGTAGACTTACAGCACCACAAAGTGCCATCATGGATTTGTATGGAGGAGAGATGGTCACAGCTGAGGTGGAACTGTCGCTTCACTTTAAGACTGGACGAGTCCCACTGCAGGATGGTTCCCTCACAGCTGCAGGAGTACGCCAGCTGACTGTGGAAGGAAGAAAAGCCTGATTGAAACACACCTACAGAGCTGCAACATGTTCATTTCCACATGAAGACACACATTTAAAGGACTTTTAGAGATGATCATGTTTCTACCTGCTGTGTTGGTCTCTGGTGTCCACTGCTAGGCCGGTCACTTCATGTCTGTGCTCAGTCAGCTGCTTGTTGCAGGACATGCTGTGCGTGTCGATGATGTAGATCACAGAGTCCTGAGAACCAATCCACACCTGCTCCTGGACCAGTCCCATCATGCACTTCTACACAGAGACATTAAATCTCAGTTTTAATTTTTCAGAAAATTGTAAGCTAATAGACTATAGGATAGATACTGTGGCAGATTTCTCTATGAAGATTGCAGAGATACAAGTTTATCAACGTAAAGACATTTGAAAATGCCCACAGGTAAAACATCATCCTTAGGTACATCAACACCACACAAAAATAAAAAGCATTAAGGTGTAAATTTTGAACAACCCTTTGCAGCTTCTGGTGATGGCATCAACAAACACTGAGGGGAAGATTTGTCTATTTCTTTTCTAAAAGCAAAAACCTTTTCTTGAGGAAATATCTTCAAAATCCTCCAGCCACATAAAACCAATGCACATAGCAGTTTTATGTTGGCTTATAACTAAAAGTTTAAATACATTAAGTTAATTGAATAGTACTCCCTCATCCGCCTTTGCACTCCCAAAACACACCTGAACTAATGACAGTTTAAAAGACAAAGCATTACAGTGAATGCAGGAATCATCATTGTTGTTCTTCAACAATCAACTTGGTGGCAACGTAATCAGCATTTAAAAAAAAAAAAAAATTTCCTCCTAATGCAGTAGTGTTCAAAACCTAATCAACAGTTCCTAATGTGTAAAAACAAACAGAGATCCTCCTGGTAACAGCAGGACAGTACGCTCTCACCACTTGCGACTCTCCGAGTTGGATGCAGTCCTGCAGCATGGACCAGCTCGCTGCATCAAACACAACCACTCTGCCCCCGCTGAGAGCCACCCACAGCTTTGGGTTCATCTCACCCTTCAGCTCAGTGCAAGTCAACTGACCTGAAAGGAAAAAAAAAAGTAAAAGGTGAGTAGAGATCTACCTACAACACTCTCATCTCTTTTTTTCACAGACAGGACCAATGGCAATACATAGAGATAAAGGACAACTTTAATTTACACATGATCCTCTTTGAAATACTGGTGAATTTTGAGGCCCTCAGAGGCTGTTTATGCCTCAAATGGTCTCCATGTCCTGTGGATCATTTTCTTTCCAGTGGATAGATCTTTTAAACCCTCTACCAAACTCTTCCACAACTTTTATTCTGAAGGATTTGGAGACCTCGATATGATGACACAACACACTTCAGTAACACCACCAGACCTTATAAGTCAAAGGTTTAAATAAAACATGAACAGATGTGAGGGTGTTGTATGTTTTCCATCTGTGTGATGTTTTGTTTTCATTTATTTAAATCATATCACCGACTACAAAACATCTATTTTATGGGTCATTTTTGATTGTGCAACCTTCATCTGTAGACACTGTTTCAAAGTTTTTTTTATATTAGATTTTTTAAATATATATTTAATTGCTTGCATTTTTACCATTATGTTAAAAATGCAAGTAACCATTGTAACCATTTTTACCAGAAGTTGCACTGGGTGCCATTTTTATCATTCTTTTACTATTTTCACTTGTTTCCTGTGATTGTGGTGAGTGTCAGCGAGCAGCTGAATAATTGAATTTCCCTTTGGGATAAATAAAGTATCTATCTATCTATCTATCTATCTATCTATCTATCTATCTATCTATCTATGGTGAAAAGTTGACAGTTTCCACAAAACAACTGTACATTGTGTACATTTCACAATTGTATAATACCATAGACCATAACAGGGTCTTTGATAGTAATCAATAACAAAAGCTTCTTGCTGTGTTCTTAACATCATGACTCTCAGTTATCTGTTCAAACCCGAGCAGTTGCTTACAGAGACGTGATTGTTCTCTGCAAACTGTAAACAACTGAGAGTCTAACATGACAGTTACTTCACAGCACAACAAGTCTAATTAAACCATGTGGTTGGTTTCACTGAAGCATCGATTGCCTTGTAAACATAACAAAACTAAACAGGTGCATTTAAATATGTAAACAGTAGGTTTCTATGCTGATGTCTAAACTGAAACAGCTACTCTGGGAAACAACAAATCATAGTTGAAATGACACTTTTGATACTTACACATAAAAGAAACAATTTTATAAAAGAAATAGAGGATTTTTTTTTTCCATTTTGTCCTTCCCCTGACACGAATGCTCATGAGGACAACTAAACACCATTTGACAGCTGGTGTCTTGTGACTGTAACAACCCGTGTACAGCAGATACACAGCTGTACAGTTTGTTAAACAGAAGCAGGAACCTTATAGAAAATGTGAGGCACATGACAATCTCCATCTGCAGGCAACACTTCAGTCTGTGAACACAGGCAGCGGGCATTTGCTGTGTGTTGAACACACAATAATCAGACATACTACAAATCACTCCAGTGGATACCTGGTGTGTATAGCAGCACATGTACAGTCTGAGGTTCAGCCAGGTCCAGGGATGGGTTGATCTTGTGTTTTAGGGTCTCTGAGGTAGTTATCGGCACCATCATGGGCACTGGACAGAGGCAAGCACCAGAAATGTGGGTGTCACAGAAGAAACAAGAAACATGAGAGAGAAAGACACACACACACACACACACAGGTCTTAGTAAGATCTTAGATTGGATGGAAAAGATAAATACAAAGAATATCAGCAACTTAGATTTTTTTAATAAGAAAGCTCATATCTGTGAAGGAAGAAGTAGTTCAGACCTTCATGTTTGATTTTATCAAAGTAAGCCAGCTTTGAGGCAGCAGTGATGGACCTCTGGGTCTGCAGGCAGCCCACCACAGCATCCATCAACAGTACATTGGTCAGAGCCTGAGTCATGTACTGAGGGTCCTAGGGTGACAAATATCCTGAGTACAGTACAGTGATGGAAGAACAATAACACACAGTAACTGAACCACTGAGACTGCTCCAAATACTACACCTGGTACAGTATATACAGTAAAATATTATAAAGACAGTATTTCCTGCAAGAAGCAGCCAAGACTGTAGAGAAGTAATGAAGTGATAATAGACGGAGGGCAGGTTAGGACTGTATCAGTGTAGCTCTGAGATATACAGTTAAAGACAGATGTAGCGTTACGTTGGGCAGGTGTTACTGTATGAAGTGAGCCTTTGGCAGACTTCACTGTACCTTGTGTTGGTCTGCCATCTTGCGTCCAGCCCACATCTCTTTGACCACAAGGTTCCAGAGTTCAGTCTCCGTCTTCAGGTTGGCCTCAAACGCCTCAGGCCTGCCGGAGGTCTGGATTCGAAGCGAGGGAATCCGGCCGAGTAGGAAAGGAGCTGAGGCAATCTTCACCTCCTGCAGAGCGACGGGGGAGTTAATTCATTAAATAAATAAAAGAGTGCACAGACCATCATTGTGAGAGAAGAATTTAAAGACGGTTGACCTGTATGTCCCTGAACTTTGTGATGTCCAGAAAGCCGGGTCGTCCCTCAGTGAGCAAAAACAGACGTTTCTGAGTCATGGCGATTTTACCAACTCCGTGAGAGGTCTTGACGCAGGATGACAACTTGTAGACACATTCGCTGTTGTCCAGTTGATCGATGACCTCAGAAGGCAGGTTGACATCTTGTGCTTCGGCCTCAGTCTCTTTCCAGAAGGTGTAAAACACTCTGAAGAGTTCATGGTTTACCTGCTGCGGCTCGACTGCGATGAAGACAGAGAACACAGAAAACACATGTTGGGCAAAAACATCCAAATACGAGGTGGACAAATTTACAGAAACACACTCCAGAGGCCAAAATCTGTTTGAGTGACACAACTCAGATATCTCAGGATAGTGTGATGTGTGAGTCCTGCTCTGATCCAGCTCTGTTTTTTCTTCTCGCCACGCATAACAGCCTTTCATGTCAGATAAAAATCAAAACAGTGTGGGGAAAAATGCATTAAAACAAACAAGAAAAACAATTCTTCTAAAGAGACTTTAAGGAAAGAGGCTCATTGGTCAGTGGAGTTTCACACCACAAGTTTATAACTTTAATGTTTATTGGTTTAATCAAACCACACAGGGTTTTTTTTTTTATGTTGATCTAAACTGTGACTTCACAGTAAATCCATTCTCCTTTCATGCAGTAATTGGACTTACTCACTGCCAACTTGTAATATGCAATTACACTCTGAAATCCAATAAAGTGCCTCAGCATGTATGTGATGATGTGGTCGACTGATCTACACATCAGATCACATCATCAGATCAGACAGTCACATATTTTCACATCCAGTGGGTAAACAGCTAATTAGCATTTAGAGTCATGTTTCTGGCCACCAAATAAAACTACTCTCCTTTTAGCGCTGTTTTATTCCTGGTCAAAGGCTGGATTTTGGTCGGCAGCTAGACGACAACTTTGCCAATCTGCCAATCAGGTTCATTCTCTGAGGAAACTGTTTTTAAAGCTGATGAGAGCGATGGGAATGAACCAAACCAGTAAAAGATCTGGCTGTGAAACCATACAGTAAATCCTGAAGAACTGGAATGCTCATAAAACTGAGGCGGGGATAATGTGTACGTGAGCAATACACAAGCTGCTGTACAGACTGTACTCTACTCTGACAGAGCACTGAAGGAATGTAACTCATCATCTGATCACTGATGGCAGTTGTAATCAATTCACAATTTTTTCATTTATGCTGATGGAGAAAATAATTACTGTAAAGTCTGTGCAGCAGCGTGTCAGCTCAGAGCACATCTAATAAAAACACACTGACAAACATTTACCAACTGACTGAAGGATTTTAAACAGAAACTTGTATTTTATAAATACAAGTTTTACTGGTTACATTATAGTAGAAACATAAAGTGTAACGACTTAATGTTTCTGCTTTGCTATTGGACGGTTATACACAGTTCATAAAAATAAGAAAAAAAACTCCATACAATACATGCATGAGCCTTCCTGCGTTTACTTACCGTCAGTGAGAGCATCAAATAAACGATGTATGGTCGCTACATCTTTAACTATCCCACACTCTTGAACGCAACGCACAAACTCGTCTTGATCCAAATGTTTCCGGGGAAGTTCAAACTTCTTCACATGATAATCAGGCTGCACCGGCGGCTTCTCGTTATCTGTCTTCACCTAATGAAGTAAAAAAAGAAGAAGCATCAAACACTGCTGCAGGACTATTTCTACGAGTAATAAATATGTGAGGTGACCGACTTTGAGGATGAGTCTCTTGAGTTCAGGTCGTCTGAGGGCTTGCTGTCTCTCATCTTTGTGCAGTGAGTCCACGAGCCATGTGACCATGTGTCTGGGAAAGATGGCCGTGTCGGTCTTATAGAGGTTCTGGAAATCACTCAGAGCGTCGAGCCGGCGTGAACACGATGCGTTGATGAAACCACGCAAGTAGTAGAATCTACAGAGGGAAAATTATTTCATTCAAGTGTTAGGCCACTGGAGTCAGCACCAGCTGTGATAAGTATTGGGGAGTTAGAAAAAGACAATACCTGGCCAGCAGACTGGAGTTCTCACTTTGGGCTGAGAAAATAGCTTTTCCCAGCTGCTGGATGAGCTCACTGTAATGACTCTGCACAGAGTGGAAGGACAGAGATGCTGGGAAGTCTGGGAGTTTAAACACTTTCACAGGCTTAGGAGGTGTTTTCAGTGCTGGGAGAGAAATAGAAAACAAACAGGAGTGCAGTGAAGACAGTGTGCGTCGCTAGAAATGAATCAGATGTCATGTTAAACTGGGTATATTTCTCACCACAGTCAGACATGATGATCCTGGGGAGGAGCGTGTTTCTGTCGAAGCTGAAAGTTTGGTCATCTCCCAGGTTAGGGAGGCTCATCCCCAGTCTCTTACTCAGCCTGCTCTCAGTGACAGAGCTCTTCCTCCTGGCTTGAATCTCCTGCATGGTGGGTCTGCGCTGCACTTCAACCAGAGCCTTCATTCTAGAGAAGACATGAGAAAAAACAACTAAACAACTAAAGCAGTGCAGTTTTTTTTTAAGTGTTTGTAGGGTTTTTTGGACAGTGTTTCTGTTATTGTAATTCAGATTTACTATTGAATAAATATTATCAAATACTTTGAGGTTTGTTCGGCAGATTTAATAACATACTTGTGCATCTCAGACCGAGTGCTGAGCTCCATTCGAGCAAAGTTATCCATTTTCCTGTTGAGACGATCTTTGAGGAAGGAATGGAAGATGTGTGTTTCCAACACCTGAAACACAGACATGATAAATTATTCCTCTATGTCCCATGTCTGCTAATAGCTAATTGTTAACCCCACCAGTTGTACCAAGTGTGTTTACCGTCTTGTAAAAATGTTGCTCAGCTGGCTCTCTGGTTTTCAGGAACTCTACACTGTTAAACACTCGATGTTCATAGTTCAGATGACTGCTAACATCCCTGTTAATAAATATATACATATATATTAACATAGTGTTAGTATATATTCAGGAGACCCCTCCCTCTTGATCTTTGCACACACAGAACCTGAAGATGTTGACAATGAGCTCCAGTGTGATCCTCTGGATGTTGTGGTTGAGGCTGTGTTGCCAGGCTCTTCTCTGCGCCCGCTGCTCATTGATGTCGGCGCAGCTCGCATGCTGACACTGATCCAAGTCAAAATGTATCTGCAGTGACTGACACCTGCAACACATTTTCAAATTACACAGAACAACACATCTTAATATTCCTCGACTAGTCTGAGAGCAGCTCACATCTGGGCATCACAGGAAGTACCTCTGTATAAAACAGTCTGCAGCAGCTGGAGGGATGTCAGGCAGGTCGACAGTATCAGAAGAAGAAGTGGAGACGCTTCCATTGTCAATATTAATCAAGATCAGATCGTCTGTTTCCTGCAGGACAGAGTAACAATACTGAGAAAACAAAGTCTGATTTGTTTCTATGCTTCTTCCTTTGCTCTATAAAAAAAATCTGTTTATTAACAAGAACAAATGACCTGCAAATCTTGGACTAAGTATTGTTTGTTTCTTTGCTTTATTTCCCTGGACTGAACATTTAATTTGGAAGCGTTGGTCCTTACAGCAGCAACCTCTGCTAAATGCCTGAGATGGCAGCCCATGAGGAAGGCGGTTGGAGCCATGAGGAAGTCCAGCATCCCTCTGGCCAGGACAGGAACATACGGGTGCTGCCATGACAGAGGCTGGAAGAAAGGAAAGATAAACTAATGGAGCAAAAGATGAAAGGATGGAGAAGTTCATCAAAGGAAATGACGCATTCAACATCCTTCAACGTGTTTTTTTTTTCCCACTCAAATCTTCATATGACTCAAGCAATATAATAGAAAGCTACGTTTAGAGAACAAAGTCAATGCACTATTTCACACTTAATTGTTAATTTAGCTCCTTGTCCTTACTGTGAAACAATTCATCATTCAGAAACACACATTTACATAGAAGAGCTTTTATTTTCTTGAATGTTAAAAGGTTATTAATACACTGCATCCAGCTGCAGCCTGAACTTATATTCTGTTCCATGTGTGATCATATGATCAATTATCATATTTTAACTAAGGGGGAAAACTATTTTTAACTACATTCAGTAAAAATAAATAAAAAGGATCCTTAATGTGTAGCTGGATCTGCAGATATCCATTTTAAACCCACCTGCAGAAAAAGCAACAAGCTTTCTGCCACCAGTGTGAGTCTGGCCCACTCAGCAGAAAACAACACCACCCGCTGTTCCTGCAGGAGACAGGACAGCACCTAGAGACATGTGGACAGAAAGAGGGACACAGAAAAAAACAAAAAGAGACACAACATTTAATGAGCTTCTAGTTGCTTGACTAACAAAAGCAGAAAATGTGTGTGTGAAACACCTGCAGTAACTGCTGAGGCCTGAAGCAAAGGAAGGGCAGATGGAGGTCTAAATCTATAGCTGGGCAGTCTTTGTCTTCTCTGGAGGGTAATATGATGGTGAGAGGACGTAATGTAAACATCTGGAAAACGCAGCACAAACAACATTATTGCTCATGTGCAATGCAACATTTATACAGCAGCACTGACTCCAAAGCCAGAGGAACAAAACAATGTAAAAAGACACACCACATGTAGTTGTCCAGGAGGTGGAATGGGAACAAGTGTCAGTTTGGCTGCAAACTCCTTCACTCTGTCCTCCATGTCCGACAACCGGCAAGTCCTCAGCTGGTTGAGGAGACTAGCAAATCAACACAAAGACACACAGAGAAAGACAGAACACAGGTTTTGTTTGCCAGATGTAACCATTACTATGCCAAAGAAATGATTTTCTTTTCACAACTAATTTGAAAATCAAGATTAAGAAATGCAGCACACCTACACTTCAATTTAGCTCATTAAACTTGCTATTGCTCTGGTTTAGTTCTCTCTTTCTCACCATGACAAACAGTCTTTGAGGGCAGTGAAGTACGGATACTTGGATATGACACAGAAACTGTAGGCGGAGAAAAGTTCAGAAAACTTTGAGGATCCAGCTCCGTTCTGATAGAAACACGTTCCCTCCTGTGGAAACACACACAGATCAACAGTGACTTTCATTTCAGGACAACGTCTGTTTTATGTAACAAAACAACGTAGCTGCTCCATTTGTTAACACATGTTCAAAGCAAGCATCACAAGTAACAGAGCTTTGTGTGTTGAAGTATTACATATAGTACTCTACCAGAATTGGACGGTAATACTGCATTACTACTCCATGGGTCTTATTGCCAAAGACATCAGTGAAAACCAGGAAGTGGAATTGTTCATCTTTCGGTTTTTTGGTTACTTGCAGGCCACCTGATTAAAAATACAAAAAAATATCTATATATACACATTCTGTACATTTGAATAAAAAAATTACAAACAGCATCAAACATCACATGTAGATGTTGCTGTTTAGGGAATAACCACTGGTGTTATTTTTTTAAGACATACATGACAAAGGATCTCAGTAATGTGACAATCTCATGTTCCTGTAGTAATTTCCTGTAAACCCTTAATCAGACACAATATTTACACTTCTCAACAAAATAACATGTCAATCATGCAACAGCAGCTACTGAGTGCTACACTTAACTTTCCTGCTACAATAACCATATTATAGTCACATACTGTCCAGCAGGATGTGCACATACTCAGTAACAATCTAAATGTTTTATCCTCATCACAGGAGCCACTGAAGGTGAGTAACACTGGTATTCAGCTTGCATCTGTGTTTACATGTAGTGTGTGTGTGAGTGAGTGTGTATTGGTAGTGTGACCTGTACGCGAGTGTGTGCGTGCTATGGAAAACTGATTACCAGGGAAGCAGAGCTGAGGTAAAGCCATGAGGTCGATGTCTTTAGGTACACTGACATCTTCACTTCCTCCTCTTCCCTCTGCTGAACCTCCAACTGCAAAGCAGCCAGAATAATATAAAACAATTAAATTAAGATGACAAATCAGAACCACTGAGAAAAGCAGCTTGTTTGAGGCTCCATGAATAGTTTGAATGTGACGCTTGTGGCTCAGCATGCGTTGGACCTTGACTTGGTGTTGCTGCAGCTGAGGGAGGATGATCCCTCCTCTTCTTGAGGAAGGAGCGCCGCCTCTTCCCACGAGGCCTCAGTGCTTCACTGTCAGCTTGTGGTCTGCTCACAAAGGGAGGCACCAGGACATGAAGAACCTCCGGCTCCAACAGGAAGTGTTCTGGAGTTTCATTATTGTTAATGGCCTGAGTGGGAGACAGGAAGGGAAGGAGTGAGGGATCCCTACTCTCAATTTTTGAGCTTTGATACATTAATCCTTGTGACTCATTTAAGGCAAATTATGAAATTGTGATGAGCTGAGTTTTTAAGTTCTTTGTTCAGATATAAAAACAAAATAAAAGATTTTTTTTTTTTTTTACCTTAGTCTTGACAGTTTCGCTGATCAGCTGTTTCCTTCTTCAGAAGCATCTGAATTTTGTTTTATGTCTGAACAAAGAACTGAAAAACTCTACTGAAGACATGATGAACGTTGTTGAGATGTGATGAGCTGAGCTTGGATCTCATCAAGACTAGAAAATGATGGCATGTGTTTTTTAGCATCCTGAGCCTCATGTCATTGTTTCTGGTCACTCTATTTACCATCACTTTCTCAAAATAACAAAGAGCTTTGTTTGGTACCTCTTAATATTTATCTTAATCTTTATATTTTTAAGTGGGTGCATTTTACATTTATTAATACTAATAGTTGAAATGCAGTCAGGATGCATAGCAGAGAAAGATTAGACATGCAACAAGGGACTGTTGCAGTCATATGGATTTCCTCTTGAATTACAGGCTTGGTCTTTTTTTTTGCTTTTCTTCATTCAAACATTAATTTAGTTTTCACATTTTGATATTTTGATGCATGACTGATGTGTTGTTGAAGGTCTGCATTGATGCTCTTCCTTGGACACAGATGTGTTTTTACCACATTCATAATAATCATAATAAAAACAAAAAAATCACATCAGGACAACACAAGAAAAACTAAACTTAACGTCTTGAAAACATGTGTTTGGAGGGAAATACCTCATAGACTTCCTGAAGTTTTTCACTAGATCCTCCCACCACCACACAGGCTTCCAGCAGGGCAGGCGGCAGATAGTCCACCATCACTGAAACCAATCCAGGACCCGGTTGGACCAGCGGGACTTGAACAAGGACCAACTTGGATGGGCTGGATCACAGCACGTCTAAAGATGACAAGGAAGAAACATGTAAATTTGTACTGATCTGTTGTACTGTTGTTTTGTACTGAAAACAACACCTGTCTAAACTCCTGTGTTGCAGCTAAATAAAGCAGTAACACATGACACAGTGTTGGTTCCACCTGATTATCAGAGCTGCTGTTCTTGTCAACATCATGAGGACAGCTTTGATAAAAAAAAAAATTCTCACAGCCCAGTGAGACGGTTTTATTTACCATCATGGGATCAATCCAGGATGTAGGAGTGTGGAGATCATCTCTCTGCTAATATTATAGTTACAAGTTGTTCACAGAATTTGAATCAGAGCCTAATTTGATTTTATTACATCACAAATTTCATGGCACAAAGTTTATTTGCTCCACATTTGTTGTTACAGCAGCCACACGGCACCATGGGAGATACAGAGCGATCCTGCAGGGCACTTGTTTTTGTACTTTTCTCCATGGCTGAGATTTATCACATGGTTTAAGTTAAATTATCAGTAAAGTGAGAAAGCAGCAAAGATTAATCCGCAGAGATCAACACATCACCACAACTCTAGGTTTCATATCTTTCCAATGAAACCACCACTCTCTGCATTTCTTTGTTACAGTGTTTGTTTTTCAATACTCAAATAGCCTCTAATGAAGCTTCACCATTAACATTCAAGCTCAGCCATCATTTTAACCTCTGCTAAATTAAAAATCTAAAAAAATGTAACATTATCTGACTGCTCAGGGAGTCCTGTGAGGATATACAGTCATCCCAGCAGTTTCTACAAAGACATCATTTCCTTTGGGGAGCCCTCTGCATCGGGGGAGGTGGTTGGC
>OOFC01005973.1:4491-21987 GCA_900323345.1 Pseudochromis fuscus
AAAAGAGGAGCAGGTTGGAAGATGAAGAGGAAGAAAGAAGATGGATCAGTGGCTGCTGGTGCCAGTTAACAATGTACAGAGGACCAAAGAAGAACCATAATTTGAGAAACAGAAGATCAAACTCATTACTAGCACAAGAACCAATGATTGATGCTCTGCTGCATGAATTGTCATCAAAGGAGAGAAAAGTGGACAGAAAACAAGAAAACAAGAGAAACATTGGTGTTGTCTTTCTCAGATTAAATCTCTGATGAGGGACAAATGTTTTCACACGGTTTCTTGGACAGCTGACGGAGCCAACCAATAGAAATGCACTTTGTGTGCGCATAGCTTTAATTAGAACATGATCATTGTGTTACTAACACAATAAAAGTGTTTCTTCCTCCAGTCTTTCCAGCACTGTGATTTTACAGTCATGCACTCAAACTAAAAATTATAGTCCAGTTTTAGAGACAAAAATCACCATGCACATTTCCAAATATCTACCTAAAGTCTGGTGATCCCTACACATACTGCATGTGGTCACAGGTGATGACAGCTTTAGAAGCTTATATGTGTCAGGGTTCCTAACAGCCACCAAAGTTTTCATCCACGCCTCTAAGGGGATGGGAGGGTGACAGAGATTCAATGCAATGCAACACTAAATCTGCACATTGTCCATTTAACCCATGCATGTTTCGAACCTTTGCTCTAATGTGAGTGAAAATGAACTGTAGAATATAAAGATAGTGTGTGACTGTGTGTGTGAGAGAAGGCAGCCTTAATACATGTGAACAAACCACATGCATGTCAAAACTTTAACTTGTTCCTCTGCTAATGTTTGACTATTTGTGTGTGTATATGCGTGCATGCATGCCTGTGTGTGTGTGTGTGTGTGTGTGTGTGTGTGTGTGTGTGTGCGTGTAATGGTTATGATACTCACATCATTCCTATTTTTTCTGATGCTGTCGGACCATGCATGCTGAGACAAAGTCTTCCAATCATCCTATTAATGTACAATGCAGGCTCAAAACACTCCGCTAACCTTCGTGAGTGCACACGTGTGTATTCAACATTAACAGACTGGGTGGACGCACACAGGATTGTGGGTGGTGCATGAGGATAGGCACTCACAGCATTCATGTCGATGCCGTTGGTGTAGGACCAGGCGTGCTGGAAGTACTCCTCCAGCCGCTGCCTGAGCGGGTTGGGGATCTGGTGAAAGCGGATGAACTCTCTGACTCGCAGCATCTGGGTGTGGTAACGAGCCGTCCCCGAGTACAGCCGCTGGATGATGGCTGACACGTTCCCAAAGATGCTGGCATACATTAGGGCTGGAGGAAGTAAAACATACACATTAAGACAGAGTATAGACCCACAGTGGTGTTCATCACTGATATGACCTGACACATCTGTGGCTGACTGGAAACACATATAGTATGAAGCTGACAATGTATGTTTGATGAGAATAATTTAAGAAGAGAAGTGTTGAAAGGAGGGAAAAGACAGAGAAGGAGAGACAAAGAGGGAGCTCAGATAGCTGATGAAACTAGAAAGGACTCAAAGAGAACAAACCTACGACAGGGCTTCATCCATACACGTGACTTATCTTTTACTTACCACAAATCAAATCTGATCGCCACCAAATGATCGCAGATTGTATACATCATCATCCAACATATGAGAGTAGACTTTCAACATAATCCCTTTGTATGTGACAAAGTTATGAGGTTTATAACATTTAATCAAACAAAATGCAATCATTTGTTCCTACTTCTCAAAAAAAATCATTTAGATCTGTTCAGTAGTTTTTTCTATAATGCTGCTAACAGACAGACGGACAAAGCAAAGCAGGGGAAAACGTTACAACTTTAGAATAACAGTGTCTACAGATTTGGACTTAAGTTTCATGAACTGAAGTTACAGTAGGAAAGGACCCTCTAACCATGGTTAATGACAGTTGTATCTTTTTTTGTATATTTGTAATAGTGTTGGCAATATTGTAGACCTACAGTCATGCCAATAAAGCTTATTGAACCTGAAAAATTGACAGGAGGAAGAAGAGCAGAGTGAAAGGCTTTGTGTGGACAAGGTCTGTTCTCTGGAACATTGACACTGATATTATAGAATTTTATTCAGAGCAAAAAGTTGAAATGTTCATCTTAACTACAAACACCAAACACACTCACATTATCTGACATCAAAGACACAAAGAAAAACTGGAACAGAAAGTGCTGTGTGTTGTTTTTGGACAGTGCATGGTTTCAACCACAGATCACAGAGACCGTCTGTAAAGAGGGGAGGTGCTGGTTCTCAGGCCCTGCCTCACATCACGAGTGGAGGAGTGAAATCCCCGACACCTTCCAGCTGAGCTGAGGGGGATACATACAAGTCACAATGTGATGTTTGGGGATGGAGGGCTGTGGCTTGACCCCCAAAGGTTGGCTTGAGGTGAAAGACTGCATTCATTCATCTTCTCAGTAACAAACCTAAACTGGAAGTACAGGATGTTGTTGTTAGGCTTGGATTTATAATTAAAGTACAGATGAACTGGCTTATAGTAATGGGGCAGTAAAAGGGAATCCTGAGAATAAAGGATGGATACGAGTTCATATTGATTTTTTCTCATTTAATCTCAGGGATGATTCATGTAATTTGTGTTTTTAATGTAAATTTCTCACTGTAATCTTGGAAATACCGAAGTGTTCTCTTTAAATAGTGCCCACCCCACCCTCTGCTAATATTTTATAATATTTTTTATACTTCCTACGCGAGTCCTATGAGTGATGAATCAGCGAACACAAGAGCTTTTTACACAAGGACAGTCCTCTGGAGAGAGAGGAGATCCATCAGAAGTCTGACTGACCTAAAAGGGTTTTGTCTGTAGAGGACAAAGTGGTTTTTGTGTTGTACCCTTCATGAGCCTCGCTGTTCTGTCCTGTTGTCATGTTGGATTCTGCCAATGTCTCGACCTCTGTCAGCTCGCATCACTGTCCACATCAGCAGTTTAAAAAGCTGTATGTCAACCGCTTTTTCTAGGTTTTCACACGTGTGTCAAAACGTATATGTTTTACTGTCACTTCATGGTATGTTTAGTTTTAGAGCAGCAATAGACTGGACTCAAATAATGGTAATTTGTGTCAGGTCATTTTCTGGCCAAGTAGCAAACTGTCTGTATGAGTATGATTACAGCCCATATATAAGAACTTTTTGAATTCATCTTTGTTTTACTGCAACCATACAGAACTGATTTATAGGTCTACATATTATGTGGCACGTTTAATGATCACTACTTTTAAATGTCATATGCCTTTTGCCATCCTTTAGTGGAGTCCCGAGCTCTCCAGCCTGTGCAGCTAAGTACTCAGTAGAGAGGAAACTGGGCTGATAATTTAGTGACATCTTAAACAAAGTGCTGTCACACTCATGTTACTCTCTTCAAACCTGTTTGAGTACAAGAGAAGAAATCAAAGCACCTGAGGTGTCTTATTTTTTTCAGGTGATGTTTGTCAGATCTTTTTTAATAAACTCTTTTAAGCAGGAAATATTTATATTTTGTCACAAAACATTTTAACAAGAGATCTGCTATTTTACCACAAGAGAGCAGCAGTGTTTAGTCTATAGCATCAATACAGCTGGATTATGCATTGGCAGAGGTTTGTGCTCTTTGAGTACTGTTTAGGTTGATAGAATCAGAGACTGTATATAAAAATGGCCGAAGCAGCCAGGGCTAAAAAGTGAAGTCTCATAGACACTGAACAGTGACCTCTGGTTCAAGGGTTAACCCCGGCTCCTCACTCCTCCCTTCATATCCAAATATGGTGACTTATGGTGACTACCAACATGGCCACATTCAAATACCAAACTCTTGGCTTCAAAATGTAAGTCCACAAACCAAAGGACGACGTCAGCTCCTATACACAGCCTATGGTTACAAAACTTTTCTCTTTTCTCCTGAAGCTGTCAGTACTTACATCCAATGAGCATGACACAGATGGAGAAGATCTTCTCAGAGTTGGTGTTGGGCGACACGTTTCCAAACCCCACACTGGTCAGACTGCTGAAGGTGAAGTACAGAGCTGTCACATACTTGTCTTTGATGGAAGGTCCTGAGCCTGGAGGTGGAAGTTTACACAAAGAAGTTACAGAAGTAGTCACAGTCACAGTCTCAGTCCAATGTCCACTCAGTTTGCCTGCTATTCATTTTCAAATGCTCAGACAGTTCATCAGTTTACAGGTTTATTTTTTCTTCACATGCAAGTCAAACTCAACCACAATTTTTTGGGGAAGTGTGTATTTTCTATTGATTAAATTCTTACCAACACTTTAAATATTTTAGTGCTCAGTACCTGGGACCGAATAATTGAAATGCTTTCCCAGCTGGTCGCCCAGGGTGTGGAGCCAGCCTATAGATCCATTCCTCTCTACGCTACCAATTGCGTACCTGGAAAAAAGATAAGGAGAATAGGAAAATGTTTGGAAATATTTAAGATTCAAAAGAACACTTCTGAAACGTTGACCCTGTGTAGTATGAACAGCAAGATAGGAAAACTGTACTTAGGACAAAGAGTATGCAAAGGCAGACTGGGTCCTCTTCAACTGTTTATTTTCATTAGCTAACAAATTGAACTGACAGCCATCTATTACTTTCAACCAACTTTCACCGCTTGCCTGAACTGATTCACATAACTCTTTAAAGTAAATGACACTGAAATTTGCTCTTTTCTTTCTGCAGGGTATAGTGAATATTTCCACTGCAGAAGTATCCTCTGGGGTACAGGATTTAGTTAAGAGTCACTGGCCTATGTAAGAGTGACTCTGTAGACAGAGACTGAATTATTCCCATATCATTTCTCCATGAATCTGATTCCTGAGACAGTCTTGTAGCACTGTACCAGATGCAGGCCAGCCAGTGAGCAATGAGGGCGAAGGTGCACATGAGCAGGAAGAGGACAGCGGCACCGTACTCCGAGTAGCGGTCCAGCTTCCTTGCTACACGCACCAATCGCAGGAGACGGGCAGTTTTCAGCAGACCAATCAGAGTGGTGGTCTGATGGGAGAGAAGAACAGAGATAAGGTGTTGTTAAGCATGGCAGAAACAAACCCTGAGCTCTGATGTCTCCAAACAACGTCCCCAGCTGCTATCATTATATCACACACACACACACACACACACACACACACAGGTGGTGCAGCCTGAGGAGGAGGTAAATCCTGACTCCCATCCCTCACTGTGAGCTGTTGACTCCCTCTCTTTCCTACTTGTATTCAGCTGGCCTCCTTCGTGTCCATACAACACATAAATAACAGGCTGATTGCTGCTCTGGCAGAAAGCCTGGTCCTATTTGCTGTGCGAGTCCTCACAGTCAACAATAAGTTGTCCGCTGAGGAAAACCTTCTTGGCAGAGTGGCCTCTTCCGGACAGCATCAGTGAAGTGAACCCTTTCAAAGCTTCCCTTTGACAGTATTTTTATGATGTTGGGGAGTTTCCACGATCGTCAATACGAACTTGGTCAATGGCTTAATTTCTGTAAATAACCTTTGTTTTTGGTGCTTCCCATTACTTATAGATACACTTCAGCTAGCACTTTACCTGAGCTGCTGTGTGGAGTGAATTCTATCAACCTCTGTCTCAGTGGTTTTCATCCTCATTATGTGGAGAGAGCTACAGCAGGCTTCAGTACAACTCACCCTCCCTCTTCTTCTACCTCCCACCTCCACACACCCACCTCTCACTTCCTCCAATTCTCTAACCAACATTTCCATCACTTCACTCTTGAATCGTTCAGTGAACCACAGGGGAACCACTGTCCCTTCAACTATTGTACCCCACTGAAGTGTCAAGCTCTGTCACCACACGCCTCTCTCTGCAGTGGGGCTGCGACCGCTGATCATTTTCATTACTGACTGAAGTGACACACCACTGGTTCACACATGAGAAGAGCTGGCAGCCTGTGAACACAGCTGCTTTCTTAACCCTGATATCATCATTAAGACTTGGGAGTTTTCACTGTGATTCAGAGTGAGAGGTGTGCAGTTTGACAGGCATGGTTATTTGGGATATTTAACAAGTTGAATTATGGCAGTGTTTCCCAACCCTGGTCCTTGGGGAACACTATCCTGCATGTTTTAGATGTGTCCCTCTTCCAACACACCTGATTCAAATGATCACGATTGTTTTCAGGCTTGTACAGAGCTTGATGATGAGCTGGTCATTTGAATCAGGTGTGTTGGAAGAGGGACACATCTAAAACATGCAGGTTAGCGACCCTCGAGGACCAGGATTGCCCACCCCTGATCTAGGATATATTTGTAAAAGTTGACCAAACACTCTTGTGAGTTGCCGTACATAAGGAAGCTGATGGGATACTAATCTATTCCTGGAGTGTCAGGATTCCTTGTAGTTTTGGTTTTTGTGAATATGTTACCTTGTTTTTTGGCTTTTGGTTCTAGTTTTGTGTTTCCTCGTGTGGATTTTCTCCTTGGGTTCACTGTCTGTGTCTCCCCTGTCTCGGTTCTTTTGTGTAACTTTATTCCTGTTTTATTTGATTAGGGTTTTTCTGTGTTATGTTGAGTGTCACTTCCTGTCTCTGTCTTGTCTTTGTCAGTATGTTTGTCTTCTGTCTTCTGTCCCCTGCTCCTGGTTCCTGCTCCTATGTGTTTGTCTTTCTAGAGTTTTTGTAGTTTTGTTTTTTTGAGCTTCCTTGTGCATTAGTCTTTGGTTGGATTTTGTTTTTCCTGCCTTATGGTGCAGTGTTTTCAGTTTTGTTTGGTTTATTAAAGACCTTTTGCTTTACTTTGAGATCTGTGTTTGGGTCCCACTGCCAGCTACCTGTGACATTGGGTTGAAATAGCTCATGGAAAAAAATAATTTTACAGGTTTGTAACTTTTTTTAAATCTGGAAAAAAGTAATTATTAATTATGGGAAAACTAGAGACACTGTTGAATTAAAGCTACTATAACCCTGCTCAGATGATAATTCTTGAAATTTGTGTTGAGATTCAATTTGATCTTTAACACACAGGGAGTTTAAAGAAGCTGATTCTCTTTTTCTAACGGGTGCACTACATTCACCCTCTACCATCTGAAATGAAAGTGTCAGTTAAATGCTCAACATTGTTCCCTAAAATTTCAAAATGGAACAAAAAGATGAGTGTTCACTGCATCTGGTAAACCAACCACAGTGACTCTACACCTGCAAATGACAGCTGATACAACAGTGTCTGTTATTTTAATTTACTGCTTGTTATAGATTGTACTACAGGAAACCTTCCAGGAGGTTACTAGGAGGTTATGAACACAAAGTAAAGTGCTCCAAAACTCAAAGACATCAAACTGACAGTAATGTTGAACAGATAAAAATAACCAATCCTCACAGCAGAAGAGTGGTTTGGTATTTTTGCTTGATAAATGACTTATTTTTGTTGTCACATTTGTTTAATGAAGCACAGTGTGTTTGCTGCATTGTGTGATGTGAGGTAGACAAGCTTCATCCTGATGCTCCACCACAGCTGACTACAAATCAACTTCCCCACGGAGACAATTAAATTATAAAACAAAACCTAAACCCACCTCTGCCTCCCAGTCTTTTTAGTCTTATTCCCTCTCCCTGCACCTCCTGTGTCCCTCCTCCTCTCTTTGTATCTTTCTGCTTGTTATCTCTACTTTACTCCGTCAGATAAAAAGCTCTGGTGGAGATGGCAGACACGATGTTAATGCGGCATTTTCTCTCTAGTTCTGTTTATCCCTCCATCTCACCACCACGTTGTTTTGTTCTCTTGCTCGCGCCCTCCCTCATATCACTTCTCTGCAGCACATAAACAGCCAACCACCACTCCTCCCTGAGTCAGGACGTACCTCCTCGCCGTTGCGGTAGATGAGCAGGTCAAAGGGGATGGCGGCCACCATGTCGATGAGGAACCAACCTTTGAAGTAGTGAACGGCGATGCGCACCGGGTGGCTCACCACTTCATCGTTAGTGTTGACATATGTTGTCCTGAGAGAGAGAGTACACATATACATGAAAACCACTGACATTAATAGTTGTGTATGTTTTCATCTATGTTGGTCTGGTTGATTTTTTATTTATTTATTTATTTTTTGCCATAGTGTTTATTTCATACCATCAGAACAGCTGGATTATGAATTGGCATCATCAGATTTGAGAGCACTACATTTAAGAATAAGATCTGCAGCATTTTTACTTCTAGTGAGGAGGTTATGTTTTCCCCTGTCAGTCTGTTAGCAACATTACAGAAGAATCAGTGAATCTTTGGACAGACAGGGTATTACCCATACACTGTGTAGAGACAGCCAATGCTGAAGTGTAAAAAAGTGCAATAAATGAGTCAGCCACTAGATTCTGTCTCCAAAAAACTCTGACTCCAGTTGACTTCAACTTAAAGATGGTCATTTTTTATCTTAAATTTTCAGTCAATACATATTTTCCACAAGTCATTCTGATGTCTGTAGCAAAAGTCAACTCTCCTCAGTGATCTGGTGTCTATCTGAAAATAATTTCAACGTTAAGTAGATATTAGGCTTCAAAAAGAGGAAGAATTAGGGCGGGGTTATTTGAACTTGAGTGTCATACACATTTTGTAGTGACCTCAGATTGACGGGTCTGACCGGCCTCCTCAGTCCTCCCTTCATATGCAAATATGTTCCCTTCTGGCTGCAAACAACCAACATCGCCACATTCAAACTTCAAAATGTCAGTCCACAAACCAACGGGTGACATCACGTCAGCTTCATCCATTCTAGACACAGTGTGTGGTATTACCAAAGAAACAAATGATTAAACCTTGGGCAGGATCAAAAGATGGGATCCTGTCGGAAAAAAATCCAGAAATAGCAAAAAATCTCTTATATCTCTTGTAATGGGCAGGTGTTGATAACTTAATGGATTTGATGAAAATCTTCAAATGTTGTAGATTCAGTAGATCACAATCAAAATAAAATCTGGATATTTTAAGTGATTCCTGACCTTGGTTCATTTACAGTTGTTAAAATGTTGATTATGTCCTGGTGGGGGTTTGCACTCTGAGTGCTTTCTAGGTCCATTTACTAAACCAGATGTGAGGAAAGCTGTTTCCAAAACAAGTTCTGTTAGAGTTGAGACCTGAAGTTGATGAGGATGTCAATGATGAACATGATATCCACGATGAGGTCCACCACGTTGAGAGGAGAGCAGGAGTAACCACAGCTCTGCATGGCTGCCTCTTCCTGAAAGGAGATGAGGGAGGAGAGGAGAGGAGAGGAGAGGAGAGGAGAGGAGAGGAGAGGACTGTGGTATGAGCTGAGGTTTGGCAGTGTAGAGTTTTCCACAGGGAAACACTGTCCTCTTGTGGTAAAGGTTTTGAGATGAGAGACTATCAAAGATGTATAGGACGAAACCTACCTGAATAGTGTCAGATGTTATAGGCTGGAATTAGTCCTGGACTGAAACTTATCCAATTTAAACAGAAGCACAATCAAGTTGTTCTGACACCCCAAACATTGCTGTTGTTGTTATTTGTATTTACTTTAGGAATATAATAAATTACACTTTCTTTTGGCAACTTGTGTCCCATTTTGTTTTTGACATGGCCCTAGAGCCAGGTTAAGACATGTTTAATATTACAATATTGCAATATTGCTGATGGTGACATCCAAAAACATTTATTTAATTCCTATACTATATATAAGAGATGTATTTTTGCTAACCATATTGATGATGTTTTAAAAATAGGGTTGGGTTTGCAATAAAGTTTCCACAAAGGCTTAAAATGCAGGCACCAATTACACGAATGTTGGTATGCAGAATGCAGAAGTAAAAGAAAAACAAAAGAAAAGCTTTAACACAAACAATACAAGTTAAAGTGAGTGAGATTTTATCAGCCAGGGCTTGTTAGTTTGGAAAATACCACAGAAGATTGAGTATGAATGAGTTGACTTTAAGTTGTAGATTTGGTTTTAGTAGAACAGCCTCTTGTAATTGTATTAGTATTTCGTTCCATTTTTAAGTTAATACATCCAATTAAATACTCGATTGAATCGTTGTGTAAATAAGCATTCGTGTTGAGTGGGAACAAAGGGGCAAACAGTTAAAAAGGTGGAGCGCACACTCTGGGTTGCCGTTCTATGTGTTTGTATTCTACCCTGACGTTCCTAACCCGGAAGAGAGCTGTAGATGTCGCGTGAGTTTCCCCAACAGCGCGAAAACTGTAGTTTCATTTCTGCGCAGCACAAGGAAAACACATCTTTGAGGTGAGAAGAATCCATAGGATGTATGTATATGGCTTTAAACAGCTTCTAAAGACAAAAGTCATGTTCGTGTTTTCCTACGGTGCAGCGTTTAGTTGCTAATTGTTAAACACAGCAGCGCAGCATGATAGACAAACTTGGTCGTTAGCTAGCCTGCAGAGTTGGGAGATAGCTGTCCACACATGTCCAACACAACAAACACAAGAATGATTAAATGACTGGCCAGGAGTGATAGAGAATTATTATAATATAATATCTTGACATTGAACAAGTTTGGACAAATGTATGTTAGGAGATTGCATACAGAGAGACATATATTCCTTACATATTGTATTTTCTGTTAATATTGAAGTAGTGTGGTTCTTAACGTTCCCTGTAATGTGGGACACATTCAGTGGGAGCCACTTCAAGTCTGTCAGTATGATTAAAACAAAAGAACGAGTTAAGTCAAATTTGGTTATCCCAAATATTACAAATCATGTTTCAAAGAGCTCTACAAAAATGATAATGTTGATAATATAAACCAAGGCAAAGTTACAAGGTGCTACAAAAAGCCAACATTAAAAAACAAAGGATTATACTAATTTGATTCAGTAGCACCAAACTGTAGTAAAGTCATCTCAGGACACTGTATTTCCTGAGGGTGTCTGAACTTAGAGTATTGTCAGTTTTATGGGCTGGTAGGACTCTAACCACAGCATAAAAACATGCAACTCTAGAGGCAAAGAAAAGCACAAACTACACAGGGAAGAGACACAAACTTAATGATGTGCAGTGAGGGCATACAGATACATGAAGTGAAAGACAATAAAATTAAACAGTGATAAACCCCAGTAGCTGATTTCTAAAGAAAAACCATAAAAACAGCCTCTTGTGCTGAGTAGTCAAAATAAAGATTCCTTGTTTGCAGAAATATTAATGTGGAAGATGTTGAAGGAGCTCTATGAATGAATTGGTTGTTTGTTTTATCTTTACAATCAGTTGTGAGGTGTGAAAAACCTACAGTAGCTTTAAATCAGTTTGTGTCTCTGCAGTTGATGACTCCATAGCTGACAAACAACTACTGTAAAAACTGCAGTTCAAACATCTTATAGAATTTTTTATACATATGGCAGAATATATTGTTATGGCACATTTTGCTGAAAGATTTGTATCTGTAGATTAGTAGCTGCACAGTTCCAACTGAGAGCAACTTCAGAAACCACATGCTGCACTCAGGAGATGATCTGATACTGTTCTGATCTGTTACTATGATAAAACCTGTTTGTTATTGTGGCTGTAGCTTATTTTTCTGTGACATGATAGGTTGGTTAGTTGAACTGAGTTGACACAGTTTGGTCACATCACTGCAGCAGACGTTTGTGTGGTTTGTCTTTCAGAAAGCAAAAATGTCAAAGATAGACAAGATGAGCATCCTCGGGGTGCGGAGCTTTGGGATTGAGGATAAAGACAAACAAGTCATCTCTTTCTTCACTCCTCTGACTGTGCTGGTTGGACCCAACGGAGCAGGGAAAACGGTATAAGAGCATTCAGATGAGGCCAAAGGTTGATTTTGTAGTGTGACCATGAACAAGAAAATGAATAGTCTGTCTTTGAGATGACAGGGCACTTTCATATTTTGCTAAAGGGTAAAAATTGCATAGAATACTTCAAAATGATAACTTCTACTTTCATGTATTCATGCTTGTGCAATATGTTTTCTTTTTGATGCTTTCAGACTATTATTGAATGTCTTAGGTATGCAACAGCAGGAGAACTTCCCCCTGGATCTAAAGGAGGTGCTTTTGTTCACGATCCAAAGGTTAGTTTGTCTTGATAACTAACTTTCAGATCGAGCTTTTTTTTTTTAATTTGAGATAATTAGTTTGTGAATTTCTGCAACATTCTCTGCTCCAACTACCGTAACAGAGACTGAACCCAGTGATTGGCTTTATGAGTTGTTTGATGGATCTAGGCCAGGGGTGGGCAATCCTGGTCTTCGAGGATCACTCAACGATCCTGGTCATTTGAATCAGGTGTGCTGGAACAGGGACACATCTAAAACATGCCGGATAGCGGCCCTTGAGGACCCGGGTTGCCCACCCCTGATCTAGGCCCATGTGTGACTTAATTGTTACAACCTTGTTTATATTTTTGTATCTTCCTTAAAATGGTCAGATGTGTGTCTGAAATCAAGATGAAGTCACTTAAGGGGATGACAATGAAACTCCCAACTCTTCTTCAATCTTTGTCAGTGTGTGGGGTTTATCCAAATATGAAGTGACAGATAATTTCATACTTTACGTTATAGAATTCTTCAAAATGATGATGTTTTATACATGTTTCAGACTTGGTGTAGCCTCTGTGCCTTTCTCTGTATGAAAAACTGATTCTGTACAATTACAGGATGCCCATGAGGCAGAAGTGCGAGCACAGATTCGACTCTTATTCTCAGATGTTAATGGAGCGTCCGTCTCCATCCAGCGCTCCATGTCCTGCACTCAGAAGGCAAAGAACTACACATTCAAAAGCTTAGAGCAGGTCATTACTAGAATAAAGTAAGTCACAATCTCAAGCTTCTTAACTAATGTTTTGTTGAAAAACCAAAAATTGAATTTAGGGACAATAATGTTACAGGGCTCCTTTCTTCACATATGACCTTTTTCTTAATTCATCCAGGGACGGGGAGAAAGTGAGCATGTCTTCTAAGTGTGCTGATGTGGATCGGGAGATGATTACAGCTTTGGGTGTATCGAAGCCTGTGCTGAATCACGTCATCTTCTGTCACCAAGAAGAGTCGAACTGGCCTCTTAGTGAGGGCAAAGCACTCAAAGACAAGTTTGACTCAATCTTCGCTGCAACCAAGTAAACTAAGCATATTCTTTCATGTCAAGTTAAAAATTATAACTTGTATACACTATTCACATATTAGCAATATTTAAAAAAAAAAAAAAAAACCTTCTGTTTGTCTTCCTCCCAGGTATATCAAAGCTCTAGAGACGATGCGTCAGCTGCGTCTCAAACAGGGTCACACAGTCAAAGAGTGCCAGGTGGAGCTGCGCTACCTGAAGCAGAACAAGGAGAAAGCCCAGCAGATTAGAGAGACTGTGGCCACCAAGGAGGCTCAGCTGATGGCCTCAAAAGACAACGTCCAGCAGATAGAAAACCAGATTGATCCACTAGAGGTTGGTTAATAGTGTGTGTGTTATATGGACTATATATAGAAATGGACAAAGCAACAGGGTCTCAAAAACAAGGCCAAAAATGGTTGTTTTCAATCATAAAATAGTCTGTCAATATATGTTTCAAGTCATTCTGATGTCATTAGCTTAAGTCAGTTCTTCTTATTTGTGATCTTATCTGGTCCATCTGAAAAACTTTCAGCTTTAAGTAGATATTAGACTACAAATACTCCTATATATTCAGGTGGACACTCACAAGGTTACACTCACAATTAATGTGCTTTAAAACAAGTGATATCAACTGAAATCCCATGAGTCACACTAAGTTTCTTGCCTGAAGTATGACAGTTATACTATCATTTAATTTTCATACTTCTTCTTCTTAGAATCGACTGATGGATATTGACATGAAACTTGGGAAAGTGATGAAGCTGGACAATGATATCAAGGCTTTAGACAGCAGGAAGAAACAAATGGAGGAAGACAACAAGGAGCTGGAGGAAACAATGGAAGAGGTAACACAATATTATGTAATCAGTAAATGTGTAAACATGATGCAAGGAGAGGTCTACTTTCAGGACGAGCCGTTTGAATCAGACATCAAATCAGGAATGAGTCATTAAGGGTGAAGGAAACACTTGTTAAAGCATTGTAATCATCCTAATTTTATAACACTGATTATGATAGCAACACACCGGCTGAACTGCGCTGGGAAACCTGACTAAAAGATTGGAAGATGATGAAGAGATAGGAAATAAAATGTATGAAGAAAGATGATGAGATTTTAAAGAGGACAACACACAGCGAGTTGCGCTGTTTGTCTCTCTGTTGGTGGCTTCATTCAGCTAAACACCTGCTTCATCGCACTCCAGACTCCACTTTGTACAAAGTGTCATTATGCTAAATGAGGAACTAACAGGCAGACTGCAGATGGTGAATGAGGTTGCTGAAAGTCTGCAATGACAACGCAGTTCATCACCAGCCTGTATTGATATAGATGATCTTTTATGATGATTGGATCTTTGTTTTCTTCTGTCTGTCTGATGCCAGGATCTCTTCTTTCCATCTGTTCGATGCTTCTCTGTTGCGTTTGTTTATGCCTGAGTTTGATGAGTGTTCACCCGAGTGTCATTTTGTGTCTGTCTGAGTTGCTTGTTTTTGTTTTGAGTGGTGAATTGTAAGAATTAAACTATCCATCGATCCAACCATCCATCCTCTGTATCAGTTTATCAAGTGCAGGATGACTGGAGGGGGCTGGAGCTCATCCCAGCTGGCAATGGTTGAGAGGTGGGGTACACCCCAGACAGATGGCAAGAGACAGAGACAAACAACCGTGCATGCTAACACTCACACCTACAGCCAATGTAGAATGATCAGTTCACATGTAACAATGTTAAAACCTTTGCAGAGTTGTCGTGCAGAATACACACAGACAAGGTCGACTGCTTTTCCAGCTCAAAGATTCAGTATTTATAGCAAATTAATAATCTGTGTGAATCTGTTTTTCACCACTAAAATTGATATCAGTACCAGTCCCAAAGACCTCGTATTGATCAGGCTCTGTCCTTACTGTTTGTCTCATTCTCTCACATTGTTTTCTGTGGTTGTCCTCTGAGGTTGGAGACATGAAAAGTATGAATAGTAAAAGGGGATCTAGAGTGAAGTTTTTCATCATTCTGTAGTAGTACTCGTTTAGATTCTTTTGTGAAATTGAATGTAATTTCTAAAAGCTCTTGATCTTTGCTGGATCACTGTTCTCTTTCCCCTCATTTTCTGTCTCTACACAAACTACACAAGGGAGACAAAAACAATTATTGAAGCTTTAATTTTGTCGCCAGTTGCCTTGTTGTTCTCCTATGGGTGCACTAATGCTTCAAAAGTAATGTGATGTGGTACTTTTGTGGTCTGTGTGTGTGTGATGTGTCTTTTGTTCAGATCTCTCTCTTTTTTTTATTTAAAGAAGTTCCCACTGAAGTCAAACCTCCGACCCCGACAGTTTGCTAAGCTGTATTCATTGAGCTCCAGAGCCGATGTAAACCAGTGGACTGTGTGTCCGGCAGGTGTTCCAGGGTTCAGACGAGGAGCTGCAGGAGGTTTATCAGAACCACCAGAGGACTGTGAGGGAGAAGGAGCGCAGGCTGACAGACTGCCAGAAGGAGCTGGAGAGAGCTGGTCGAGAGTGTCAGAGACTCAACAGAGTGAAGAATGATCTCCTGGTGGAACAAGGTGCACCACCAGAGGAGCTCTAAACATTTTGTCCAAGTCTGAATTTGAAACCATATCTTTAGAGCTATGTGTGTAATTGAATTTTTTTTTTATACTATATATCCTTACGAACTCTGGCAAAAAATCATTTGGACTTAGGAATAACCAAGGGGGGGCTAGATGAAGAAACAAAACTATCTGTTGAAACACTGATGTTTGTAACCCAGGTCGTCTACAGCTGGAAGCAGACCGCCACACCCAAAACATCAAGAACCGTGACACCCAGGTGAGACGGGAAAAATCCTTCTTATACTGCAGCACTGAACATGCTCTTATTCTTCTGTTTTGCAGAGATGCACTTAGTTTTTGATAGTTACTCACTCTTGTTCCCATCACGCATCTAAATGAATAAAGCATAATGTTTTTTTCCCCTTTTTTTCATATGTAGTACTGAAGAGTAAATGCAATGCAAAAGAGTAAATAAATAACAAAACCTTTCCTTCATATCCCTGTTGTCTCGCAGGTTCGTTCTTTGTCATCCTATCTGGAGATGGAGGGATACGACCGACCGCCCTTCACCTCTCTGCAGCTTGAGAATTTTCATCGTCACGTCACACAGAGGTTGGAGCAGGAAAAGGAGACTGGAAGTCAGGTTATGGTAAGAAATACTCAGTTTAATTCTAAATCGACAATCCTCCTCAATAAATGCACTTTAAGTCTTAGAAATTAACCATAGTAATTTCAGTCTGATTGGCCATTCCCACAAAAAGTTATGAAAGGGCTTTAAAAAAAAAAAAGCCTTTCATTTAAAAATCCACAACCAATCTAAATCATGTCACATTTTTTACTTTTAGACACAGACTTTTCTTACTTTACTACATTAAAAAATCGATGAAACTATTGATAAATGTGCTGTTCACACTCATAATTCCTTATTTCTTGTCCAATCAGAGGGACCTGCAGGAAAAGGAGCAGCAGAAGCAGCAGTCAATTGATGAAATGAGGGATAAGAAGACTGGCCTGGAGAGAACAGTGGAGCTGAAGAGAGACTTGCAGGGAAAGAAGCAGCAAGAACTGAGGAACGTCAGAGCAGACCTGCAGAAGCTGGAGGGGTCGTCCACTCGACTGCAACAACTGGAAAATGACCTGAGTAAAGCGGTGAGAGTACACACAGGCTGTCACTAGGTTTTCTCAGGTGCTGTGGATTTCTTTCTTATTTTTTTCTCTTCACTTGGATAAATCTGTAAGATTCTGTGCTAAGGATCCACTATAAGGATAAAACACAAATTCTAAGTTGTTTTGTGCATTTGTGAAAGACTGAAGGTACACATGCATTATTCATATGAAGTATTTCTCTTATATTATCCTACTGGTCTCATGCATAACAAACTAATTTCTCTGTGAAAGTCTTAGATTCTGATTTTTATGCATTCCTTATTCGACTTACCGTATTTTCTGGGCTATTGAGCGCACCTGTCTATAAGCCGCTATTGAATTTATTGGAACAGTTTCATGTGGTCCACTCTGACCGGGTCTGATGTGACGAGGCTAAATGTATCGGCGGCACGGAGCTTGCTAGCTTGTAAAAAGCTAACGAGCTTCGTGCCACCAATACATGAGACACACCGGTGTTTAAGCTACAGGGTTCAAAGCGGAAAAAAGTAGCGGCTTATAGTCCGGAAAATACGGTATATTAAATTCAACTCAGCTCAAATGTCAGAAATCATATCAGAGAAGAAAGGATGACTTTTGTTTTAAGACCAAAAAAGGGGCAGAACTGAGCCACTTTTTGTTTAAGGTAACTTTTCTGAATGAAACCGATCACGTGAGCACACTATTTTTGTGTTTGTTTGTGTGTGTGTGTGTGTGTGTGTGTGTGTGTGTGTGTGTGTGTGTGTGTGTGTG